>CATKHJ010836636.1:0-22033 GCA_949750685.1 Vernicia montana
CAACTCGATTATAAGTTCGCGAATAGTTCGATTAATAGATTCGTGAACAGTTTTATTATTATTATTATTAACTTAATAATTTTGACACTTTAAAAAATATATTTTAATACTTCTATAAACTTTTTAGTAATTTAATTTGACTAAAATCTATATTCTCCTAATTAATATAATCTAATATTTTCTTATTATATAATATAATATTCTAATCTTCAAAAATATTTTTTTTTATTAATTAATATCTTTGTAAATACATATGATATTCAATTTTATGATTGAATTTTTTTTTTACTAATTGGATAATTTTACTTTTATGTTAGTTTTAAGTATTTTTGTTATAGTTATTTTATTAGAAATAAATATTTAGAAAGTTGAATATTTTGATAAATTATAAACGAGTTTCAAAATGAGTCGAATTTGAATTTAAATTTATCTCAATTATAATTTATTAACGAGCCGAACTTGAACATAATTTTTAAACTTGAATTTAGAAAAAAAAAAAAATTAAGCCAAGCCTGAATAAGTTAAAGTTCGGCTCGACTCGATTACAACCCTAAATAAGGGTGTCAAAAAAGGTCATAACATGCTAATTCGATTTGCCAAACACGAAAAATTTTCAAGTTAGGGTTGAGACTTACCAGGTCTGTATCGGTAAACGAGTTAATCAAAATAAGACGTGTAACGGGTTGGCCCGTTAACCTAACCCATTTATAACCTGTATATTTTTTAGTAATATTAAAGGTTAAAAGAATCATTTATATTGCATTGGAAGAGACAAACAAAATGAATAAAAAAACCAAAGACAAACAAAATCTTATTTAAATTTGTTTGATAATACTTACTTGAATGTTTAAACAACATATAAAATATGAAATTTTGAATGAATTTACAATTTTAATCATTATTTTATTTATGGATAATATTAAAGTTGATTTTTGTAATAAATATATTATATTTTTCAGGTTATAAATGTCATACAGGTTATATGAGTTGCGTCGAGTTCATGACCCATATACGATCCAATTAAATAAATGGGTTATAGTATCATGTTCGTATAACCTATTTAATTTTCGTGTCGTATTAGGGTAACACGATTAATAAATGAGTCGTGTTCGTGTTGATCTTAATCGTGTCACCTAAGTAGGTCAATCCGACACGAACACGACCCACCCAACATCTTTTGACCCTAAACCCAACACATTTCCTATAATTCTAACTCTTACATATATATATTTTGTACATATTACATTTTCAACACATAATATGTGATGATTTTGGATTTTTATTTTCAAAATATTTAAAAATTAATTATTGATAATGAAATAATTAAAATAAATATTTTAGCTCAAAAAAAAATTAACTATTTAAGACAAGGAATTCAAAAAGCCCTAAAAAAAAGTTAAAATTTTATTATGTTAAATCTTGTAACAAAATTCCCATAAAAATATTTATGGATTAGCCATTATTTTATAGGTTGATGGTTGATGTAAAAAATGTTGTTACACTGTCTTTATATATATGGACCCAAAAAAAATGACTAATCCTTTTTCTCATAAACCAAACCACCAATATATATTTAACAATCAACATAAAAATATATATATGTAATATTACACAAATCAATCTTAAGAATCAAGTAGCACATTAATTACATTTCATAATTTAATTGTACCTATTTTCTTGGATCGATTTTCATTGTCGATATCAGGATGCAACCACATATCTAAGCTCCCATTTCCCATGAATTCAAAGACTAGAGCTTTGAATTCATTAACACTTTCATCCACACTAGAGCAGTATCCCAACATTTTAACAAGATTTCGATGGCGAATATTCATCAAAACTTTGCATTCAGCCTTAAAACTCTTGGAAGCACCCTTTCCTTCAAGCATGAGAACTTTAATAGCAACAGGTTGTTTAATGTTATCAAGAAATCCTTTATGTACAGAGCCAAAGTTTCCTGATCCAATTAAGTTGCTCGAAGAGAATCCATTAGCTGCACGAAAGAGGTCTCTATAAGACATCTTCAAAATATGCTTGCTCATTATTAAGGACATAGAAGATGACCTCGTAAGGTGGTTGTCCATCATTAAAGATTCAGAAGATGACTTCTTTCTGATTTTCTCTTGTAATGCACAAGAACTAAGGCTAACATCAAAAGGGCAAATGAACTTGCAAAAGGAATTATAATTGCTAACTTAAATGCAGTGGATTTCCATTTCTTTACCACTTCCTTGGAACATTTTGTCAGATTAAGCTCTGCTACACCACCACAAAGCTTATTGTTTCCAATTAGTGACAATGCACTTACATTTCTGAACGCTCCTTCAATTGGTACCTCACCCTCAAAATCATTGAAAGAAAGATTCAAATAAACTAAAAATTGAATGCTTTCTAAACCTTTTGGAATCTGTCCTGACAAGTTGTTTCGTGAAAGATCTAAATACTGAAGGCCTTTCAGGGAAACTAAAGAGCTTGGGATAATCCCTTGAAAGGAATTATCTTGCATATAAAGATATTCTAAACTCAAACAATTTCCGATGGTTCTAGGAATTTCACCTGAAAGATTGTTTCCGAAGATGACTAATGTAGTCAAGCTAGTTAGCTTCCCAATTTCTTGAGGTAAATTACCTACTAGTGAGTTTTGTGACAAGTCTAATGCTTGTGATAAAGAAGAAAGGGCTAGAATTTCATGGGGTATAGTTCCACTAAGTTTATTTTGTGAAAGGACTAAGCAATTCAAAATTTTTAAGTTCCCAAAATTTTAAGGAATGCTTCCTTCAAATCTGTTTCTTGATAAGAACAGAATAGACAATTGAGTTAAATTAGCTAAAGAAGCTGGAATCTGACCAGACAATCCATTCCCAGTCAAATCCAAAACTTGTAATTTCTGAAATTTCCCAAAATAATAAGGAACAACACCAGTGAAAAGATTATAGTGCATCACTAATCCAACTAAATTGATGAAATGTTCTAACCCTACAGGAATGGTCCCTCTGATTTCATTTCGCCCAAAATAAAACAAATTGAGTTCAGTTGACAAATTAGACACAGAATTTGGTAAAACCCCACCAAAATTGTTTCTACCAAAATCTAAAATTTTCAACTTGGAACAATTTCTAAGAGAAGTTATAAAATCCAAATCATTACTTGCATTACTTCCCAAATTGTTTCCATGAAGTCTTATCCTCCACAGGTTTTTCAAATTTCCTATAGTCAATGGAACTTGCCCAACAAAGTTATTCCAACCAAGATCAATTATTTCCAATTGAGAAGCATTGAATAAAGAATTTGGGATTAACCCAAAAAAATCATTTTCACCAATGCCAAAAAATTCAAGATTTGGTAGAGTAAGGCCTATATTTTCTGGCAAACTCCCATTGAGCTGATTATGAGTAACTTGAACCTTAGTTAATGATGAGATATTAAAAATAGATGAAGGGATATTACCAGATAGTTGATTAACTCCAATAGCGAAAGTAATTAAGCTTGTTAATCTTCCCATATCATCAGGAATTTTTCCCACCAAATTGTTGAATGTGACATAAAAGACAGTAAGTGAAGAAAGATTGCTTAAAGAAGCTGGAATTTCTCCCCCCAGATTGTTATTTCCAAGCCAAAGTTCTTGAAGCTGAATTAAAGAACCAAACTCTGATGGGATTTTTCCTGATAGATTATTCCCCTGTAAATCAATTGTCCTGAGCTGGGAACAGAGTGATAAGTTGGTCGGAACTTCGCCTTCTAATGAGTTGTTGGTGAGAAGGAAATGTTGCAGGCGAAATAATTTGCCAATTTCATATGGAATTTGACCATGGAAGTAGTTGTTTTGGAGATTGATGAAGGTGAGAAAGCTCAAGTTGCCAATGTATGGTGAAAAGGATCCAATCAAATTCTGGCCTTGTAAGAGCAAAGATGTGACTCTCTGTTTCTGAGAATTGCAAGTAATTCCAAACCAATTACAGAAATGGAAAGAGTCATTCCAAGAATTCAAGATTTGATTTGGATCACTTGTAATTCCATTCTTGAGCTTGAGCAAGGCAAATCCATCAGTCTCATCTCCTGAAGCTTCAGCTTGTAGCCAATATTGTAAGCTCATAGAACAGAGAAGACAGAAAAGGGAAAGAGAATACAACTTCATTAGGTAGTCTTATTTTTATTTTATTTTTTTTTGCACTGATTTTGGTAATCTATAATAGGTGAAAGTTATATGCAATGTTGTTAAAACCGGTTTCGAGATTGAACTGGTTATCTTGTCGGTTCATGGTCTGATCAGTTTGATCGGCCGGTCCAATTGATCCAATTTAATTTATTTGAAAACTTTCTTTCTTTTTAAAATTTTTTTTAGTTCAAAACGGTGTCGTTTTGAAAAAATTCGGTTCGACCGGTCACTGATTTTTTTCGGTTCAAACCAATTTTTTTGTTCATGATTTATCTGGTTTTTTATGATTTAAAAATCAAACCAGTGACCAATTTTCGATTTAATCTGTCTGACCAGCCGGTCCGATCCGATTTTAACAACATAGGTTATATGGTTGATGCAATAAGTACGGATTATGGGGAGGTACGGAATACACACACACACACACACACACACACACACACACACATATATATATATATATATATATATATATCAAACCAGTGATCAGTTTTCGATTTAATCGATCCGATCAATCGGTCCGATCCAATTTTAACAACATGAATTATATGGTTGATGCAATAAGTACGGATTATGGGGAGGTACGGAATATATATAGCAGTATAGCTTAATTGAACTTATAACTCTCAATTTGTTAAGAATATAGGTGTTTTTTATAGTAATTTTATTTTTAACAAAATAAACTTACTTTATTTTATTGATCATTACGAAAATAAATGACTCTCTTATAAAAAATCACAATCTTCTTATATTTCTTCGCAATTCTTCTTAGTTGCAAAAAAATTTTAATTTTGTGAAAATATGATTTATTTTGTGTAAAATAATAATTTTATGAAAAAATCATAAATTAACAAAAAAAGAAAAATAATTTCGTAATTATAAAAAAAATAGCTCTCTTACAAAAAATCATAATTCTTTTTCGTAAGTAAAACTATTTTTTCGTAATTCTTCTTAATTGCAAAAAAATTTAATTTTGTGAAAATATGACTTATTTTGTGCAAAACAATAACTTTAAAAATAAGTTCCTAAATTAACGAAAAAAAAATAATTTCATTTCGCTAATTTCATAAAGTTAATTTCATTTATTTCATAAAGTTAATTAATGAAATTATTCTATTAATTTCGTAAAATTAATTAATAAAATTATTTCGTTAATTTCTTAAAATTAATTATCAAAATTATTTTTCTACTTCATTTCGTTAATTTCATAAAGTTAATTTCATAAAATTAATTAATAAAATTAGTTTTTTTTATTAATTTAAAACTTTTTCGTAAAGTTATTATTTTGTACAAAATAAGTCATATTTTCATAAAATTAAAATTTTTTTTGTAACTACAAAGAATTACGAAAAAATAATTTAATTTACGAAAAATATAAGAAAATTGTGATTTTTCGTAAAAAAATAATTTTTTTCGTAAAGTAAAATAAAATAAGTTTACTTTGTTAAAAATAAAGTAACCGTAAAAAACACTTAAGAATATAATATAGAAAAAAAATTTCACATTAATTAAATATAAATATATTAAGTTATTAATTTTAGATTATTTTAATTTTTAGCATTTTTTCTTTATACCTTTTTTTGTTTGTTTGTTTTTGTTCAGCCTCTCCATAATTAAATAGGGAAACAAAAAGACAAAAAATTTAAAGAAATATGTCAAAGTACGTCATTGTATATAAAGGCTTCTAAAAAACAAATATTAGCTGTTTTTAACAATTGTAAAAAACAAAATGACGCTGTTAACTCCCATAATTTTTTTATTAGTTATTTTAACCATTTTACAGTTTAAACTTTATTGATTAATTGTTTTAACTCAGTTGCTAAGCCACGTCATTTACATCTAAAAAAGAAAAAAATTATCAAAAATGTCACTAATTGAAAAATCAAAAAACCAAAGCAACCTTTGTGATTAAAACAAGTGTTTTAAAAACCAGACCGGTGATCGAATCGGTCATATCACCGATTTCCAGTCCGATTGGTTGTTTTCTTTTTTTTTTTCCTTCTATTTTTATTTTTTATGCCAAAATGGCATCGCATTGGAAGATTCGATTTTTTACCTGACCAGACCGGACCAATGGCCGGTTCCCAATTGAACTAGTCCGACCAGCCGGTCCGGTCTAATTTTTAAAACACTGATTAAAACCTCACGACACTACAACAAATGACTTTTATGTAATCACACTATTCTAAATCAATTGAAAGTTTTCTTTTTTTCTCAATAAATATTCATTCAATAAAAAGATATCAAATCCAAATCAGTACACAAAGATATTACATAAAAAGCTCAGTTCAGTCTCAAATACATGAACTTAAAGTTCAAAATAAGAATAAAGCCCACTAAAGGGGTTTCAACAATGGGTTGAAAAGCTCAAAAAATTAGCCCAAAGACCAACAGAGAATACAACTCGATCTACTCCATTCCTTCTAGAAACTACTGCTGCCTCTGAGGATAGCCTCACCGTCACCAAAAAACGTGCCAGAAGGAGGGATTGAAAGCAGATCAAGCCTGAGATAAGAGCAAACAAAACAATCATGCATTGGATCGACTGAAAATTTCCTTTTGATTGAACAAGAACATAAAGCAAGGGCCAAAAAAGGCCTAGATCCACTGGTTTGAACAAGATTGAAGAGCTCCAGCTCCTCAAAGCATCTGGACGACCCTCACTAGATGAAACCCAAAAAGCTCCGTCATGAGCTTCAAGACTGTCATCTCCAGCCTCCCCACAGACCTCTAAACGGAGGACTATAAGGCATAGAGGAGAAATAGATGGCCTAGCGAGTAGATCTTGAAAAACCACCAACACAAAGGGCAAAAAACCCACCAAATCACAACTGATAGAGGTGGTAGATGAGAAGGATTTGAAGATTTTAGGCCAAAAATTATTGATCCACAAAGGAATAAAAGGAAAAACAGTAAAAAAAAAAAAAAAAAAGCAAAGAAAAGGTACTCCCTCCGGTTAGCGCTGAGCACGGTTCGGGAGAATCCAAAAATTTGAAAATCTTCATAATCGAATCAAACTTCAGAGATTTTTAAAATGGAATCTCCGAAACTGAACCGTAAGGAAAAATCTCTATACCGAACGGGACAAAATAGAGATTCAAAGATTTTTCATTTTTAAATAATTAAAAATTAAATTTTACTTATACATTATTCAATTTCATTAAATGTGTTACTAATTTAATATCAAAGTGTGTGTGTGTGTGTGTGTGTGTATATATATATATATATATATTTTGCAACTACTAATTTGAAAATGAAATTTTTTAATTAATAAAAATTAAATTTTACTTATACATTATTGAATTTTTTTAAATGTATTATTAATTTAATATCAAAATGTGTGTTTATATATATATATATATATATTTATATAAAAGAATCCTTTAAATCGGTTCTAGTTTCGGTTCTTCGATTTGGAATGGTTCGGTACAGTTCTCGGTATAGTTAACTACTAATCTCCAGAACCGTACAAAAAAAAAAAAAAATTGGGACTATTTGATTCGAAAAAAATTAAACGGTCAACGAATATTTTCAATTCAATTTTTAATATGATTTGGTATCTCCAAGTTTCATAATCAATCCTATTGCCGATGGTCGACAACAGTTTCCCCAGAGAAAGCTACTGGGTTTAAAAACAAACTCTCACTCTGAGAGGAAAGATAGAGATGGCCATATCTGAGCTTAAATCAATTGAAAGTTGACGTTTCTTTGTGGGTTGTGCTTTGTGCTTTATGCTTTTATTATTATATATATTAAATTGATTAGCTGAGGGTACTCCTAACCATCTAAATTTAAAAAAAAACAAAAATTCTCATGGTTTTCGTGGAAGATAAGATAAGTTAATGTTTTGTCAATTTTAACAATTTTATATTAGAAAAACATTTAGTTTAATTGACTAATTGAGACCTGCTTTTTAACATTTTTTTTTTTTAAAAAATGTGAGTTATTTTACATAATTATTGAAAATGGTAAATAATTGTTTTGTAGTCAACTTTGTCCAAAATTTTCTGTATCTGTACTTTTTTTTTTTTTTTCTCGTGTAATGGAAAATGTGAGCTCGTCAAAAATAAAATTTACCAAAAAAAAAATAGATAAATAGACAGATGTCTATTTTTCATAGGAAAAAGAAAATGTGTGAAGGTGCTAAACATGCCAAAACGCATGAAAGAGAAGATTTCAACACGCAACTATATAATCATATTATCAGAAATTCAATATGATTTACTTACTTCTTTGAATAGTATCATTTAATTATTTTACTTAAACATACTAACTTTAATTTCTCTAATATTACTATATTTGTGTTTTATACTAAAATCTCTTGTTCCTTAATATGGTGAAAATTTTCACCATTTTTAATCTTTTATGATAATTATTAAAAAGAAAAGTTATATAACGCGTAATATTATTTTGATTCATTTAATTTAATATGAATAATAATAAATAATAAAAAAAAAACATGCATAAAAATAGATTATTATAGATAGGAAGATTACATATTAAGCCTAATAATAGATTTTTCCCTTCTGATATCAAAGAAAAATAGATTAATTAATTTTTTTCCATAAGTAGAGTTTTTAAAATTTTTTTTTTTTCTTTCCTGTTTTTCTTTCTCTCACCTCAAGTTTTGATCGTTGGTTCATGATAAGATGTATTGTCTTTTGCAGGAAGTTTGAATGCAAAAAAAAAAAAAAAAAAAAAAATTGAATTTGGTAACAACTCCAAATTGATTTCTTTTGTAACAGTCCTATTTAATCTCATAATTTCAGAATTAATAGTGAATTAATTATCTCTTGTTGATTTTCACTATAAAAGGGAGCTCTTATTTTCCATTCAATCAATCCATAAATATTTTTTCTCTTTTTCCTTAATTTTATATTTTGTGATAGTTACACTATTTCTAATTCGATTGAAATAATAGTTGTGGTGTTAAGTTTTTGTTGTATTTCATTGTATCCTGAGAGATAGATGCTTTAATCTTTGAACACTCGTAATAAGAAATAAATTTATTTTAAAGAGATCGTATAATACACAAATTTCGAAATTTAATTAAATTAAATTCTAGTATTTATTTTAATTCTACCTCCATATATTTTCTATTTTCATTTATATTATTCTACTAACATCTTTTGCATTTAATTTCTTAAATTAATATAATAATTTAATTTCTTAAATTAAATAATATCTACCTGGTGATAATTTATAGATTATTTTTACATGGAGCAAGGGCATTTGTTCTGCAAGTGAGAATTTAAAAATTGGTTAGTCAAATGTGCTACTAATTTAATTGGATCAATTGACTTCCCTTTTAATAAAGGTATGGATTATTTGGACTAAAAATATATATATTAGGAAGTAAGACATTAAATAAACAAATGCCTAATAATTTCTTGTCAACGAAGCCAATCTAATTTTAGTACAAGAAAACAAAACATTGCATAATGATAGTTATGTGGATGCATAGTGATTATAACAATCATGATGAATCAGAATAAATCTGCACATATCTTTAAAAACAAAATTATCATTGACTAATTTTTCTATCATGAATATCAAATTTTTTTTTTTTATTACATTTAGCCTTGATGATCTTTTCATAATACAAGTAAATACTAGTAGAGAAAGGGTGATCAATTTTGTCAAACGTTACTCTATTTTTAGTTCATTGAAAATTTTTAGAAGGGATTTGAATATCTAACTTCTTATACGATGAGGCGAACAATTTATCACTGAACTACTATGCAAATTACTATTGTTTTCTGTTCTTTTGCAGCATCTTCATATGGTTTAGCGACTTAAGTTACCCTGTTTAGCAGCATTTCTAACACTTGTACTAGTAATCATATATTGAAGTAAAAAAATCAGAAGCAACTTAAATAACCAGTAATTAATTATGGTTTTGGCACTTCATCAGCAACTCAATCAAGCACTGAACAACATGAATGAGATCAGATACAGATTAGCCCTTTATTAGGCATTGAACACAGAGAAGGAAAAGAAACTTGACATCTGGCCTTTTATTGATGAAAGAAAAAAAAAACCTCAGAACAAGAGAAAATTGAGATTTTTACAGAGATTATTAGAATGTACCAAGTTGGACTGTAAACGAATAGAAATAAATACAGATCATGATAAGAACTTCGCTTCAACATTGTCTCTCAATCATTTCTATTCTGTTAAAAGATGGCACAGAGCATTGTCGGATTTAAGAACCGCATAAGAAGGACAGCACTCAAGTGGGCTTTCTTTCTTTTCCATCTCCACTTCTCTCTCTTTTTAACGAACAGAAGCACAAATCGATTGCCGATTATACAACCCAGTTACCCCATTCGCAAACTGCCTGTTTCTTCTCCGCTTTGTTACAACAATAAATCCTTCACTATCACCATTTTTCTTTCTATTTACATCTGTTGTTTTTGACTGTTCATGATCACCAGATGAAGTATCGAGGTTTGTCTTTCCTTCATCTCCATAGAGAATTTTTATAATGGCAGAGTCATTTGCAATTGCATCTGAAGTGCTTTCAGGAATGTCAAACTTCTTCTCACTGGCTACAGGCTCACTTCTATTATCAACATTGTGCTGAACCGAATTCACAATGAAGCTCAGAAGTATCTGCCTAGCAAATTCTGCCTTCTCAGTATCAGCGCTGGTCTTCTTGGAACTACCATCTTCGACTTCATTGCCGGATTCCTTATCCAATCTCTCCTCTTCTGCATTGCTCTTTTCTAGCACAGAGTTTGACTCATTTGGAACACTTGAATCCCTGTTTCCAGGATTTGTTTGCCAAGCTTTCTTGGGCACAAACTCTGGTGCATGTGGATTCATGCTTCTACCAGGCATTGTCATGGGAGTTCGATAATTCAGAAAATTTTGTTTCATGCGGTAAGATCTAGTGGTTCTATAATATAGTGGTGATCTAGGTCCACAAGGAACTCTAGCAGCAGGTGGAGGTGCCACTGGCTCTGCAAGCATACCTTGACTAGCTCTTACATCGTAAATGCTTGTCATGGCAACCGAGTTTAGTGGGTGAACCAAGGGGAGAGATCCAGGGTTGAATGGTTCAGCTGCAGCCGAAAGTTTACTTCCATTTGGTTCATTGGACTTTTCCTGATCAGAGGTAGGAATCTCATCAAGTTCAGATCCAGATTTTTCTGATTGACTTCCACTATCACGTGTTCCATCTGTTTCACCATCATCTGCTACATTATCAATAACTAATATATTGTTGCTTTCTTCTGCCTTTGATGTTTCAATTGGAAAACTGCATGTCTGGGTTTCAGGTTTTCTCTCATTTGATTCTTCTACTGACTCCAGCAACGGCTTCAAAACTGTACCTGGTGGTGCCACAGCCACTTCTTTGTATGATACAGATTTAGAAGCCATAGCAGTGAGGTTTGCTGCAGACGGTGACGTTTTAGGCACACAAGCTTTTGCCTGCAGTTTAATTGAAGCCTCCACAACACTCATGCCACGTGTTTTTGATTGCTTCTGTGGTAACAACTCTGTAGTAATGGTCCTGGGAGTTGGTTTTTGAGCTGGCGAAATAATTTCCCTCCTATAGCTGTTCTCTCTAAAATGTGAATAATCAGAACCACTTATATTTAGCTTTGCAAGAGATGGTCGCCTACGAGAAGATTTCCTGCCGCCAGCATTTCCCAACCGCCCTTTCGGATTAGCTTCTTGCCATCCTTCATCTGATGTTGTATCTCCAACAACTTCACTTGCAACTATCGGTCTGAATGTAGCGACATCATCTTTTTTATCTGGTTCTACCGACTGAAACACGTCCATCTTCTCTTCTTTTATGTCAACACTAACCAAAGACATTGCATTTTCGGATTGAACATGGAGTGCGGCCTCTTTGACTATTTCATCTTGATGGCCCTTATCACTAATCTGTAGTGCCTGTCAAATTTTAATACAAGGACGACGAGTTGTTACTGTTCCCTTCAAGTGATAGATAAATTTCATCAGAGTTTAGCAAGCTGAGAATGTGACAAATTCAGTGGACAGCATTGATTGTGATCTAGTGACATCTTGAGGAATGTGAGATGAGAGCTCTTGACCAGCAAAAGCAATAGTCCAAAACTTTTCTGCATCTCCGTTGCCTTCGGGTAATGGATTGCATAAAAAGTTAATTGGATACACTAAACTTTACAAGCCATATATGTCTGATAATTTCAGTAGATGAATGGGAAAACATCAGGCTTCATAACAAAATTAAGGTTTAATGACAAAAAAAACTCAAATATTTTCAAAAAATTGAAATTATATCCAAACCTTTCAAAATAGACTATTTTATCCTAATTTTGAATTAGCTAAAAATTCTACCCATTTGATCAAAATTGAAATGAAAAATAACACAATATAACTATCATCTTTTTTGGCTACTCATCACTAAATTCAATTTTATCAATAACCTTCCATCAATATCTTCTCAATTGCAAAAAATGATGGGTGAAATTCTGATCAAATGATTACAATTGCAACTTGTTTTCAAAATTCAGGTAAAATAGTCTATTTTGGAAGGTCTAGATACAACTGCAATTTTTCAAAAGGGTTTGGGTTTTTTTTTTGTGATCAGGCCCAAAATTAATAATAAATGAACAGAGTTTAAGCTCAAAATCCAAGTATTCCTTAACAAGGAACTAGGCATTTGCCTAAACATTCTGTCTAAAAGTTTCTAATAAACAAGCAATATGTACTACCTTCACGCGCCGCTGTTTCTTCTGTATATCACTTCCTCTAGAATCATGATCGGGACTAATGTAATCCAAGAGATCTGATACACTGCAAGAAAGGGTCACAGGTTTTGGTACCCCAAGCTATGTTTATAGATCTAAAAGCAAGTCATGGAGAGAATACCATATCAATACCTAAGGTGACCTTTACTTGCAATGGATGCATCTGGCTTTGGAGTTCCATTTCGGGCAGCTTCTTGCTGCTCTAGAGCTTTTGACTCAAAATATTCAAGCCATGCAGCAGCATCCTGCATTACAAAATGCAGCACCTCAATCAGTACTCAATATCACTTTCTCCAACAGATTGACAACATAAAATCCTAAGTAGCCAATACTGCCTTACATAAAACAAAATGGCAATATACAACCATTAAATATGTTTTCTAGACCCCTTTTGACTTGGGCAACGATAACAACACCAAGTGATGATGAATCTCATGAGCATAGCAGCTCTGAAAACTTGTAAAGCAATGCTAGAAAATGGCTCACAATTTAACATAGATCATGACCAAATACTTTACTGGTTACCTGAGTTCGAAGATCCTCTTCTCCAAGTTTCGCTTGAAGTATCTTAAGTGTAGTTTGCTCGTGTTGAACACTGAGGGAATATGCTTCCATCAACGACAAAGCAATGGCTATGGCGTGGTAGCTTGCAGCTGTCTGTCAGATAAAAATAGAACAAGTGAACAAAATTTAGCTTTGTTCATTTTCTTTATACAAAAATGTCTAGTTTATGAGAATACTAGAATGTGACTAATCTTCTCAAATTTTTCGGAAAAGACAGAGAGGGAGAAAGAGAGAAACCTGTATGTGATCCACTCCTAATAATCTCTGGTTGCACTTCAGAGCTTCATGCAGAAATCTGAGAGCAACATGAACATTTCCCATACCCTCTTCCATCATAGCCACATTAATGTAGGTTGCAGCAGTATTAGGATGTGACAGTCCACAAGTAAAATGAAGAAGGAATAAAGCACGGTTCACATATCTGCCAATAAAAAGTAGGACCAATGAAGAGAACCAAAAAAGCACCAAGAAAAAACAATACAAATTTTACAGTAACTAGATTAAAAGAATAAACTAGACCCACATAGCTTAGTCAACTATGAAGTTGCATTTACAAAAACTTAGTTCCCATGGAAATAATTAATTGCAAATTAAAGGTGAAGAGGCAGATTCAACAATAAAATTTATTTGAAGAACTATTCTTTTCTGGTATCTTTTAAGCATAGGATAGTTAATCAAGTAATAAAATATGCAATGACTGGCAAATAAAAAAATCCCAGCCAGTGATTATCTTTTACTTACTTCAAAGCCAACTCAATATGCTGAAGGCGATAATAAAACACAGAAAGATCCCCATAACTCTTCATTGTATCTGGATGGTCAAGCCCGAGTTCCCTTTCATTGATATCCAAAGCCTTTTGCTGATATATAGTTGCCTAACAAGGAAAAAAGAAATAAAATAAATCCTCACCGAGTAGACAGATGCAAAAAAAATATGGGGGAAACCCATCTGCAAATGTAACTATCTCATGATAATTTCACATGACTGAAAACATTTAAATATTTTGTTATGAGTTGCATCAATGCTTGGATGTGCAAATATCAAACATAGATATAAGGATTCAACAAACTCCAGTAACTTCTGAGTTCTACTTTCAGTTCTTGAATATAGCCATTCTCTAATCAAAGATAAGAAAACATGAAAATTATTTATCTATGTCCAGTCCTACCGATTCAATGCACCATCTTAACAGATAACCTAATGATAAAAACAAGTACCTGGTTAAAATCTCCAGTGTGGTAAAGAACTACAGCAAGAAGACTATAAGCACTTGCAGTAGTTCGATGATAGGGACCACACACAGCTATCATCTTCGCTAGTGCCTTCAATGCAAATAAACCATATTATGAGACCAACAGGTGCCTAATCTAAATAAAAGAATTGTGCAGAATTTAAGTAAACTTTAAATGAGTTAACACCTTTGTTCCATAATTAACAGCATCCTCTAGCTTTCCTTTATCAAGAGCAATCTTGGATGACTCTAATAAAGTTCGTCCATCTGCTGAAGAGCATCCTACATGCTGTAAATCATGGCATAAATATCCAATTCAAATTGAATTTACTAATAGAAAAAAGCAAAAAAGAAAATCAGACAGAAGACAAACTCTAACCTTACACACAGGAATAATGCTGATAATATCAAAATTCCTGAAGGGGTTTGGGCATTCCATATCATAATCTCTTGGAACCAACTCCAAGCCAACCTGGTAAAAGAATTATTACCAAGAACTGCATTTTGAATATACTCGGCAGCCAAAATAGTTTAAAAAGAGGGTACCTTATGACAAAGTCCACGAAGAATCGAAAACTTTCTCAAGTGCAGGAACTCATCTTTTAATGTCCAACCAAATCTTCTGGAAAAAAATGTCCGTAACCAACGCAATTTGAGAGCATAATCATCTTTCAAATTTTGGTAATTATCTTCCATGCCATAGGATCCAAGTAAGAAGTTTAGGGATGAAGCTATGGCTCCAGGTAGGTCTGCTATATTGTTCACAGATGCAATAACTGCCTTGACTATGTGCTTGAAAGCTCTAGTAACCATCTCATGGATGCAAAGTGATTGTATATGAGGAAGCTTCTCTGCCAATTCAACCTGATTCCAACAAAACTACTAGATCAGAAACAACAAAGTAAGAATATTTTACTTGAAAAAAAAGTTGAAATGTTATTCAGTGATACAAGTCTTTTACTACAGCACTTTACAATTAGAAATGAATAGATTCAAAGGATCGATAGAATTGAAAATATCAATAGTTGCATAAAGCCATATGCTCCCTGAAAAATATTTGTAACTTCTATCCTTTGAGTTAGAAGTCTTGCATATATGAGAATGACAAAGATAGATACAAACACAGATAACACTTACCACCCGGCCCAAAGAACGCATCTGCAGTCCCCTTAAATGCATGAAGTCAGTCAGCGTGCGGCCATCAACAGGGGAAAGTTCAAGTGAGCCAAAGTCTGTTACCTAATGAAGCATGAGATTTAGATAACAAACTACATGCAAAACCAGGTGTAGCATGGTACTTAACTGTATAAACAAAATATTACCAGCTTTGGCAAAGCAACTTCATCATAATATCTGTATGCCATTTGGATAAGCTCATCCACTGACTGTTGCAAGAAGTAAAGTGATAACAGTTAGCGAAAAAGATGAGCAGAAACTACTGATCCCACAATAATAATAATAATTATAATAATAGAAACAAGCAAATAATAGATTTTCAAAAACCTTTAAATGAAGCCCAGTCCCAGTCTCTTTCAGGCGCAAGAAGGCTTCTTCGGGAATCAATTCTTTCAATTCATTCTCACTGTTGGACTCCCCAGTGCCATGCTGTCCTTCATCAGTTCCCACATTTAGATTGCATGGAGAAGCTTTATTTTCTTCGTTATCAAGTGTACTGTTCGCACCAAGCTTTTTATCCCTCTTCTTCAAAAACTTAAATTCCTTCCCAAGACCTTTCACAGCATGTTCAGTCTCAGTATCATCCTCAGAGTATTTAGAATCAGCATCTGTTGGAGTTTCCTGCTTTTGCAGATATTGCAACCAACATGATCCCAATTCCCATCTGATCGACCTTTCAGAAGCAACTGGCATCTCCTCCAACTTGGTCAAACTCTCTTTAATTACTTGCCGAACAAGACATCTTGATGCTTCTGAATCATCAAAGGAGAAGTGAGGTGACTGACCTCCAGATGATTCCCCGACGCAAGAGTTATGAAGCAGAACCCTTAAGCTGCAAAATGTTTTGCACCTTATAAGTCCATAGTAATTTATGAAAGCACATGCATTCAACAACAGAACATTGCCCAGCAAAACATATCTTATAATCTCAATAAAGCACTAAAAAGTTTATGACCTATCCTATTCTATTGGCTCCAAAGTAACCATAAATGCACACTTTCATTTTACTTTCAATGTTTCTTGTCCATGGCAATTTGTTATGTTTACCACCAACCTTCATTGGTTGGTCATCAGATTAATATGACATAATCAGAGAATGCACTTCTGTAATAAAATCCCCCTCACAGCTCATAAAGTCATAACGATCCCAAACACAAGCTTTTGAACATATTTTATCAAGAAAATGGGCAGCAACAAACCTCTACATCATGACTTTGGTTATGATAAATACATACAAAGCTCAAATCTGATAAGAGCCGCAATCTAATTTACTACATCTTACTGTTTTTTTTTTTCAAAAATTCTACATCTTACTGTTTACTCACAAGTTTCTTCATTTTGTGATTGGTATAGGATCTACCCCATATTCACTACATCCATATATCAACTGAACCAGGGACATCACTTACTATTAATTCCTATCCACATAATTTCCAAGCATAGAAGTCCTATCTATCTTTTGATAGAAAGAAAATTAGCTCATAGTTCAGACCTGTTAATGTTAAGGGCAATAGACCCTCCATCTGGTTGATCATTAATTTCAATATCCTGGGCCCCACAGTTTATTTTCTTCACATTTCCAGCAACTCTCACTGTTGCAGTATACCCACAATGCCTCACAATGACAATACCCAGTGAAGAAGTGTCCTGCGAAAAATTGATGATTTCATCTAAGCTCCTTGCTTATAAAAAAGTTTGATATATTAAAACATTCAATTATAATTAAATATAAAATTAGCACTCTACAATTCAGAAATGTCTTCAAATTTCATCCGGTCGAAATGATATAGCCATGTGCAACAAAGATTCATAGGCTTCACCAGAAAGGGTTGTCGAGTTTTGGTTCGGAAGCACTACAAGGAGGTGAAGACCAAAGAGTCGTTTTGGAAGTGAAAACGATGCTGTCATGTGCATTCGGAGAAAATAGGGTCTTAAAAAGTAGCCTGGCAAGAGTTAAGATATAGCTCAGATAACCTTTTTTTCTTTTATTTCCTTAAGGAAGAACTAGACTTGATTTAGATAGGCTTGTTTCTTAAGATTATAAAAAGTTGTTATTTGTCCGTGCAATTATGAAGATATTTAAGTTTCAGCTCCAGAGATACACACACACAAAAACTCATATATATATTTATGTATGTAGAAAAATAGAGAGTCACTGAGCAAGCAAGTATAGATGAAGGAGGAAGGAAAGGAGAAAGACAGAAAATGGTTTAGATATCGTAGGTGTCATTAGCTGGAGAGAGATCTAAAAAATGAAAGAGAAGAAGAAAATGATGCACCCTTCACCATATTTGCAGATCCAATTTTAACAGATTTATTGTCCTGACATGTTCATGTTAATTTGCAGTTACATGTTACAAGCAAGTGGGCACTTATAAGACAAAGGAAGAAAGGGAACAATGAACTTACATGAACAACTACACTCTCATCTGCAGTTACACCTTTTAGCAAATTTCTTTGAGCAACTTCCTTACCAGAGAAACCAGATAACTGATTGCCATCAACATTTTCTCTAGACTTCAAGCCTGCATTTGCCACATCACGTTTTACAACAATGGACAAGTCTCCCACACGTTCTTCAGATAGAATTGACCCTGAATTGCAATTTATTGTTTCTCTTGCACTTAAATTGGAATCAAGTAGGTGGCGTATTGCTCCAACAGCTTTGAAAATTGCAACATCAACAAATTGGCTGTGAAGCAAAAAGGCCTTTCGATCTCGTGTTACTCTCTCCTCCTCAGTCTTGCATGGTAGACTAGCCAATATTGCAAAATCTGTTGCCCATGGTCGCAGATCATATTCACCATTTCTTCCTTGCCCTCCACCATTGCCACCCCAACTCTCATCTTCCAAAGGTAGGGATGGGAAATTTGACGGAGACTCAGCAACAGGCGGAGGAACCAGCCATGTATTTGCACGAAATCCATAGGGAAGATTACCAAACTGGAGGGAAAACAAATTACACCTCAGACATTTTTACCAAGAAAAACAATCTCATCAATTGCAAACAACATCATGTGAGTCTAAAAATCTTACCTTATTATGTTCAACAAAAGCTTTCATAAGGGAATCATATGCCTGCAATATGACAAAACCATATCTATTAATCACAAAACAGAGTAAGGAAGCAATTGATTTCAAACCAAAATCTTTTACATAAGAATATTAAACCAAGAAACAAAAACTACCCACATTGGCAAAAGCTCTGCTGAGATTTTGCAAAAGATCCACCAGAGAATGGCTTTGGGAAAATTGCTTTCCCACAGTATAGAACCCCTTTGATGATGCAACTACATGTATTAGCTTCCCATTACAGATTTTAATCTGCACAAATTTAGTCAAAATTGCAGCTTTAGTGCACAAAAATACAAGATAAATTGCAAATATTAAAGCAATTAAATGAATTAAATTATCAAAAATATCTTCAAAATTATTTTAAACAAAGAACAAAATCAATTTACCTGGATTTCAAAATAGTCCCCTTGGCGTCTCTGCTCACCATCCTTACCATTGCACCTCCTCAAATCTATTCATACAAAAATTTTCGAAAATTAAAACAATAATAATAATTATTATTATTTTACATTTCAGATTAACGAAGCTTACTGAGGATGGGAGGGCAGAGATGAGAGAAGGAAAAGAAATCATAGAAATCCGAGAGCTTTGGTGTCGGATGAATCTCCGCCATATCCAGATTCTCTGACACTGCCGTTCCTGACGGTGATGATGCTGTGTGGGGGACATTGCCGTCGGACTGTATAGGAGTGCTGTGATGAGGTCTAGTAGTGGTGTTAGATTTTTTGGATTTGGTTTCTGGTGGCGGAGTTGATGGCGATGGTCGCTTGGACTTCGCGAACCTGGTTGTGCAGGCCACGATGTCTAGAAGCCGCCGCACATGAGAGACGGCCTGAGCTTCCTCCGTGTAGTCCTCTGTTCAACGTCAGTGGCAGAGATGTAAATATCTAAGAAATGTTGATTAATGCGCAGTTTTTTTTGGGTTAATTATAATAAAATTATATCACTAAATAATTTTTATTATTTACATTATTGAGTCCATATACTTTATTTATCTAAACATGCATCAAGTAAATTGTTTATATTAAGATTTAAAAAAAAAAATTGAAACGGAGATAGAAATTTTTTTTAAAATAACTTATTTAATTATTTTTTGTTTTTATATGTAAAATTTTTTATAGAAGAGAAGACATTTAGAACTTAAAATTTATAATTTTTTATAATAATAAAATATTCAAATTAAATTACTTATACAATTAAATTTATTAATTTTATATGAAAAATCCATTTTTTTTAGTCAAAAACTCAAAATCCCTATTTTTTTATAATTCATTTCCAACTAATTAAAATACCAACAATAAATCAATGAGTATTCAACCACCTCACTTAATATAAGTAAATAAAAGTGACATTAAAATCCTTTATATTTAAGAATTATGAGTTTAAATTATTCATATCCTAATTCAAAAAAAAAAATCTTATCAATCACATTAAATACTTAATTAATTAATTAATTTAAATCAATACAATAATTATCCAAAATTTAGTTTGATAAATCAGCATATATCTCAATTTGAATAAAATTATAATTTTTCCTTTACCATTATGAATAAAAAAATCAAGGCAATATTCCACAAAAGAAAACAACAAAAATAATAGGCTACCAACCATTAATTAATTTGTTTTTAAAGGCTCCACCACCTATCTATAACTTAACAATTATTCCCCCTATCTATAACATAACAACTATTTCGTTTCAATAAAGTGTCATAAATGATAAAATTAATAATTCCACTAGAGCTTACTAAAACATGGGAGGTTAGGTTTTAGATAATATATATATCTCATAAAACCGATAGATTATTGACACCGAACTAATAGATGATTGACACATATTCATTAGTTTAAATAATTAAGTATGTGTCAATCATTCAATGCCAAAGTGTAAAACACTCATACATACGTGTCACTTTCTTATTTGTTGTGGTGTATACACCCAGTATAGGTAAGAATTATCCATCTCATAGATTAGCTAAACTTTTGTAATTATTGAGTCCAACTTGAATCATATGTACTAAACTTTTGAATCATATGTATTAAATTTTACGTGTCAATCATTCAATGTCAAAGTGTAAAACACTCATACATACGTGTCATTTTCTTATTTATTGTGGTGTATACATCCAGTATAAGTAAGAATTATCCATCTCATAGATTAGCTAAACTTTTGTAATTATTGAGCCCAACTTAAATCATATATATTAAATATAGTGTTATTAATTTTGTATACCAAACGGATTTTTAATGTCTAGCACATTAATGAAAAGCTCTTTGAGGCATAATTTAGTAATAAAGTACATAATTTCTTAGATAATAGATATAAATTTGATTTTGCCTCTTCAATATTAAAAACAAAATAGACCTACATTGAAATATTAAAACTTAAAAAAATATAAAATAATGTATCATATTATTAATATAATTAGTATAATAAATTAGACAACTCTAGAATCACGTATTTAAAAGCTCATCGATTATAATAAGTTAAATATATATTTTTTTTTATAAATTTAATTTAAATTTAAATTTAAAATCTTTCAATCATATAAACATATTGGTGTTACTAACCAAAAGTAGCACATGTAAAAGGGTATCTATATTAGCATAAAGTAAGGCAATAAGGACAACTGTAAAAACGACAAGCTTTTTCTCTTAAAATATATATAATAGTTTGGTGAAAAGATATATTATTATATTAAAAAAAAAAAAGCATAGTTTTGGCAGAAATTTTTGTCAGGACCCTTTGCATGGGACCTGACTCACGTCACGTGTAATGCATATATCCCTACAATCAGGTAGCGGTGGACCTTCCGACTTTGCTTAGTTTGGTATTACTGTAAAACAATCTAATTTTAAAATTTTAAAATTTTTTTATTTTTATTTTTATCATTTTTATTTTAAAAAAAATATATGATTTATCCTATTTCTTTTAAAAATCAGATAAAAAAAAAAAGCAATGTACATCATTTTAATGCTATTCCATTTCAAATATTATTATGTGCAATTTCTTTTAAAATTAATAATAGTAATATTAAAGTAATTTGTTATTTTCTTTTTAGATAATAATTAGGGAGGGTTTTAAT
>CATKHJ010836730.1:0-25986 GCA_949750685.1 Vernicia montana
AAAACTGGATTAAATGAAATTCAAACGGTGCACCAAGACATTCTAACTATACTAACACTCTTATAGCACCAACATCACACCAACGCCTAAAGCCAAAATTTATTAAAAATAAAATAAAATAGGATGAGTCAATACAAACAGTATGTAAAAGAGGTAAAATATAAAAGTTGAAACTTAAACAAATTTCAAATTTTCACCCCTAACAAAATCGTGATCAACTAAGTTAGAGCAAAAACTAGGTATTGTACTCCATCAAGAACTAGAAGATAGATAAAGGGCATGGCGAAAAAGGCAGTCAGCTACATAATTTCTTTCCCTATAAATATGCGAAATCTGAAATTGCATTTGAGATAAGAAATGCAAACATTAGGACCATGCAAACTAATATTTCCAAGGCACCTCATGACTTTTAGCTTTAACAAGATTGACAACATAGATAGAGTCACATTCAAGCCAAAGATTGTCCCAACCTGACCTCCAAGTATTATAAATAGCAGTCATCGCAGCAATAAGCTCAGCTTCATAAGCAAAACCAACATGAAAAGGAAGCGCCAAGCAACTCTTAACAAATCCTCTACTTGTACGAAAGACACCGCCAACCCTCATTCTACCTGGAGCTCCTATAGCAGCTCCATTAGTATTAGCTTTCACCCAACCAAATAAAGGAGCATACCAATAAACCGAATGATACGTACATGGCACCTTTGGAGGAATGCCTTTAATGCCCAAAGAATTCAACATTCTAAAATACGAAATTGAATTATGCATTGTGCCAACATGAAATAGTTCACATTCCTTAATGGAACACCAAATCTTTCTCAAAGTCACATGAATGGAAGGGACAACTGCTTCAAAAGTGACTAGGTTGCGAGCTAACCAAATTGCCCAAAAACTAGAAATGATCGTCGTTAACCATAGAGCTCGAATCTGCAAACTACACTTCTTTCGACAAAGCTGATTTAAAAAGAATAAGAGCATCAAAAGACAAATCAACTCGAAGACCAAAGAGGTTGCTGACTGACCTCCAAACTTGCGCAACAAATGGGCAAGAAATGAAAAGATGCTCCAATGTTTCACAGCTAGCATTGCAAAGTCTACAACGAGAAACTAGCGCTAATCCACGACGGGAAAGAATGTCATCCATGGGAAGCTTGCCTTTAAAGAGACGCCAGCATGTGACAGACCGCAATGGCGGAATGAAATGATGCCACAGAGCACTAGACCAAGCTGTCTTTGAACTTTTTTCATGAAGGTAGTCATAGGCTATCTTGCAAGAAAGAAGACCTGAAGATGTCCCGGTCCAAACCAAACGATCCTCATTTAAAAGAGAGGCTGCTGTGGAATTCAGATCCTTTACCACATTAGAAAATGTAGCAAAGCTGCCATTTTTTGTTAGCATAATAATGGTTGATTTTGGTTGCCAACCGCTTGCATTTTTGAACCAAAAATTGCAACTTTTCAAAAATGACATATCCCAAGAAATTGTCATTCCAAAAAGATAAAGAAGACTAATCACAGAAAAACCAATAAGAAGTCAACTTAACAAAATTTAAACTACTGTTTATAGAGCTCCAAATGGGCGGCAAGAAATAAGACGCACGCGGACGAATTCCATCAACAAAAAAAGGTCGTCGCATAAAAAGATAAGCTGGACATGATTTAGCAACCAAGTTGAAGGTCAATTTAATCAACAAAACCTTATTAAGGACTGCTAAATTCTTAATTCTCATAAAACCCTCATCACACAGAAGATAACAAGCGCTCCAAGGAACTGATACTAGCTTTCTCTCCATAATGGACCCCGTCCAAACAAAATTCCAAATTACTTTATTTAATTTAGAAAGCAAAGAAGATGGCCACCGATAAACCATGAAGGAATGGATAAAGAAGCTGGTGATCACCGAATCAACTAGTGAAATTCGACCAGCCATAGAAAGAGACTTACCTTTCCAATTTGGAAATTTGGCCAAAATTGCATCAGTTATAGACTGTTGTTGTACACGCCTCGGAGAGCTAGCAAAGAGCAGAACACCCAGATAATGAAAGGGAAACATTCCACGCCGCATAGAAGAAAAATCCAAGAGCTGCCTTACTCGCCGAATAGAAATGAAAGGGTTTAGATAAAACTCGGACTTATAATATTTAATGTAAATTTTACATAATCTTTAATGTAAATATGAAAAAATATATAAAAATCTAATTTTTAGGGTTAGATTATAAATAATTATAAAGTTTAATATAAATGTTTTATCTTTAATCAAAAGAGGAATTTAAACTTAAACATATGAAAACTAACCTAAATCTGCTAACATATTCAAGAGTATTTTCGTCCAATCACAAGATCCATTCTAACAAACTGTCACTTACAAAGGGAAAAGAGAAGTCACACTGAATTTTGATTTGGGATTTAAAGATTTTTTTAATCAGGGATTTAAAGATTTATTGTGTATATTATTTATTAATGTGATACAGTCCATATAAATAAAGATTTTTTTTTATTACTCATTTATAATTAATTTAACTTTTATATATTATCCATATTTATATAAATAATGTTAGATTAAGATGAATAATAATAAAGTAGTTACAGTTTATATTGAGATCATAAAAAGCGTATCTGTACCCTAATCCACCAAATAAAATCCCATTGTTTCAGTTAAAAAAAAAAAAAAAAAGGTTAAACTTTATCGTACGTGCTAGTGCTAAAACATGTTTTTTTTTTTTTTTTTTTTTTTTTTTTTTTTGCCAAGGAGTGCTAAAATATGTTGAAGCCGTAAAGTTTCAGACGGATTCACAATAAAATAAAATAAAATAAGATTCAAGCGATGCATTGCATTTGCATGTCTAAAAAAGTCTTGCGCACGCTATTCACATAAAAATTAATAATTGGATTTTGATGTTTGTTATAATTAGGCATAGCTTATGTTACTTTTTGTGATAATAAAAATTAATAATGACCTATAAATAAAATAAAATAATAATTATGATTGTCAAATTCAAACCGATTTGATCGGTTAGATCAGAAAAAGTAAGAATCGATTTTCAGACTGGTCTTGACGAGATAAAAAACTCGGCTTCACATGACTCAGAGAAAAACCTAGTAAATCAGTCAGGCACCTAATAATCCGAACAATTCGGACCGGTATTTTTGAATTAACCGAGCCATAAAAAATTATTTTTTTGGCCAAAAAAAAAATGCCAATGAAAAAAACTCAGTTTTCAACCAGCAATAAATGCGCCTCAGTTAGCACTAGCTGCGTTGTTGCCCCAAGCGCAAAGATAGATTTTACCGTGGGCTAAACTTTGTTTATATTGTGCTATGTCCTTCGCTAATATCTATTCGTTTTTCACGTAGGATACGGTTTTTAATATAGTTTCGATTTTTTGATTATTTTTGTCTATCTTGTGTACAAAAAGTCATAATAAAATTTGATAAATGATTCTACTATGATCAATTCTTGATGACTTATTTTATACCAAAATATATATAAGGCTTAACACCTAGTCTGGAATAAAATCAATTAGAATCTTATTAGTTTAGATATGTATTTAAAGTGAGTATGAATTTATATTTATATTTCAAATAAAAAATAACATATTAAATATAAATATAAATATTTATTTCAAATGACTAAATGTTTAAATATAGTCGCTTAATGAATTAATTTGTCATATTTTCTAAGTAATATTTATTAATTATTTTAATAATATTTATTAATTTTAATTATATGTATATTATATTTATTTTTAATATACAAATAATAAATATATAATATTATTTAAAATTTTAATTTAACTCCGATTAAATTTTTGATTCATGATCATCAGCTTTCATTTATTCTTACATCGAAGTGAATTTAAAAATATTAATAATAATAATAATAATAATGTTCTTTCTTTCTTTTTCCTCACCATCACTATTGTCTAACAAACAACTCATGCAACTGTTGAATTTATTATTATTTAAAAAAAAAAATCAAAAAGTCGTATAAAGTCAAGTTTTTTTTGGCACTTCTCCACAAGCTTTATGTACTACTCGACTTTTCCTTTCTCTACTTTTGCATGTATTTAAACTTTACACAGTGTAATTAAACACACCTTTGGCGTGCAGAGTTTGGGCGGCCGAAATTTGAATCTCTTCATGACAAAAATTTTAAAAATAAAAATAGAATAATATATAGATTGAGGCGTTGAGCTTTAATCCAAATATCAGGGGCGATTTGGCGTTAATCCCTTTGTCGCACCTTCCCTTGATTACGTTGTGGACGACAATTCCGTTAACGATTTGCAAACTTAAAATAAGAAAAGAAAAAGAAAAAGAAAAAGAAAATTTATGATCTTTGGATGAAACTAATGGATTATTAGGTTTTGTATATTTTACAAAAAAAAATTAATTTATTTCATATTGATTAGTTGTAAAAGTAAAAAATCAGCATTTTTTTTTAATAAGTTTAATTTATATTATAAAATATTAAATTTCCTTAATTTATTAAATTATATGAATATTTAGACTGAATAAACTTAATTATATTAGAAATAAATCAAAACTTAATATAATGATAAGTGTATATACAGTCTGAACAATATATTTCATATTCAATTTCATTCACTCTATGCAAAAAAAAAAAAAGCCTAATAATATTAGGATCATTTATAAGATTAGGAGGTTATTTGAATTAACAATAAAAAATATATTTACTGTTAAATATGAAAAATGACTTGATTGTAACTTTGATAAAAAGAAATTAATTTTTCAATGGATGAATAAATAATATATATATATATATTTCCGACACATTTTTAACTTTTACAAAACGAACGGAAGCTTATCAATTACTATTAATTTTTTTTTTACCAGAAATAAAATTTAGTATTCACTATTATTTTTAAAGTAGATATTCCAACATGATTAAACATGAGACCTTTGAATCCCATGACTTCAACCTTACTCATTGAACTTAGGGATCATTGGTAAAGCTTTATCATTTAGCTATTACCTATTTGCTTTCTTTTAATATCTCTGATGGCTAATGAATTTGGCAGTACTAACATATTCCAAAAAGGAAAATTTCAAATTCCAAATTCCAAAATTTGATGGTGGATGCAAAAATAGGTCCACCCACCATAATGAGTAGATGGACCCACACATTATGACACGTAGACAGTTTGCCAACTCACCGTATTCAATACCAAAACACGGTGCAACGCAAGTCTGACCATGAGCTCGCTGATATACGAAAATCAGTTACTATATTTGACTAGTGGACCCCATTATTTTGACTACAAATTTTTTCCACCTACAGCTATCATCTAATTCATTTGTCATTTTCAACACCACACCAACATTGTTTGGCTTTAGGACTAACAATTCCTTTCTTTATTATACTTCTTAACCCACTGTTTTTTTTTTTTTTTTTTTTTTTTTATTATTTACAGTTATTTAGGCAAGATTTAAAGGAAAAAAAAATAAAAAGGTTAATTAATTAGGACTCGATTTGGGTTAAGAGAATAAGAAGAAATGAAAGAAAGGAATAGTTAACTAATATTACTAATAGGTAGTGTTTTCACTTACATTTGCTGTTTTGATCACTGATAACTACACAAGTTCACTGTACATGTGCTTTCCTTCCATACAAAGTTTTTTTTGAGATTTTAATTAAACTTGCCTCTAGAGGAGGAGGGCAACCAGGTGCCCAAAAAGTATACATATTATATATATATGAGTAAAACTACAAAGAAAATAAGAATTACGTTTATAAAACTACTCTATGGACCTTTCTCTGGCATTTTCCTATTCAGGAACAAAAGTGTATAAAAACGAAATGAAAAGCAAGAGAGAGAGAGAGAGATGGGAGAGTTCCACTTTTTCACCCGTGACAAAAATACCTGGGCGAAGTAGTGAAGCTTATCTCTAATGCGATGCTGACCCATTTGACTTTTTCTTAGCTGCAGCATCCCATGTCTCTTCATAGCTCCTTCCTCCTCCATATGGAACAGAAGCAGCCGCAGCAGCGGCTGCCGCTGCTCCAACATTGAAGTTGCCACCGTAAGAATTTAGTAAAGCAGAGCCAGCACCAATGCCTAGCCCAAGAAGATCAAGCGTGGTTGGTTTGTTCCCGAACAAAGATGATGAACCCATCATAACATCCCCAGAGGGGAGTCCTAGACCAAGCCCAGCTGCCACGGCATTTGTATCTGGCTTCACTTCCCATTGATGGCTGTTGCTATCTTGACCCGAGGAAGATGATACTGGTAATCCCAAGCTCCGGAGAAAAGATGAGTTTGATGATGTTGCACCCATTTGTGCTGCTTTTTGAAGCAATGCGGTAGCTGACATAGCAGGTTGAGGAGACGGAGTGTAGTGTCGATGGTCTTGGTCTGGGTAGAGGGAGGAGGCATTGTTGGAGAGAGATAGAGAAGAGTAAAGTGAGAGAGGTGAAGGATCTATGGTTCTAGGTGTTGGTATTGTAGCGGGGCAATCTGAGTGAGTAAAGGCACAAAGAAGATTGGAGAATGAGGCTGATGATGTATGGGATGCTGCTGCTGCGGTTGAAGATGCAAATACACTGGCAAATACATTGCTCGTTGAGGTGGGAGAGCAGGTGCTTGTAGCTGTAGCAGTCAAGCATGTAGTTGCTGGTGTTGCCGCTGAAAGTCCAATTGGATTTTCTGCTAATTCTGTAACCCATAAGTGAGAAAGATAAGAAAAAGACCACAAAACTAAAAGCAAGAGTAGAAAATATTAAAACTTTAAAGAGATAATGGAGTAGTGACATAAATCCAAAGAGAGGGATAGTAAAAGATGGCACTTTTTGGATGATAAAAGAGAGGTGCTAATTGCTATTACAGTTAAGAGCTTGAAACTCAAAAGCTTTTATTATTAGTGTAAGTAAAAGCGAGAAGCAATTATGGCGTCCTTTCTCTCAAATCCCTATTCCCCTTTATTATTAGCTTTTCGATCTTTGAGCTTTTTACACCGAGTGTGCAACCATTGCCCGTGAATCAAAACAAAACTCCTACCACCCTTCAACAATAACCAAGCCATTCACGCACCTAACACATTTGTTATTATCCTCTTAAACCAAATATCCACGCGATACCGACAACAACAAAAGACAAATCACTTATAAAAATAACCCAGCAAAAAACCTTCCATCAACTCTCAACCACAACAAAAACAGTAAAAAAAATAAATAAATAAACAACACATTATTCAATTTGACCCATACACCTAGGCAATGTATCTAAATAAAGGAATAATAATTTACCTGAGCTTTGAACTGATAAACCAGGAGAAACCACAGTAGTAGATGGCGTAAGAGGTGGAGGCGGTGGTGAAGCAACCACACTCTTCACATTTGTATTCCCTTCCTTACTCATAATCGTTAGGGTTTGTGCCCTCGCACTCTCCTCCGCCAACGCATCACAAAACGCCCTATGCGTTATGAAGCTATCCCTCCTATCCCAAACCAAGAAAGAAAAATAAATTCAGTAACAAAAGACACCCAAAAAGAAATTATAAAGCAGAATCAGAGATAAAAAGGATTAAGAACCTTGAGAACAAAGTGCCACAATCGCATTTATACTCTCTAGTTCCACAAGTCTTCATGTGGGCTTTCCAATCGGATTGTACTGCATATTTCTTAGAGCACCGCTCACACTTCCACTTTTTCTCCCCGTGCTTTCTGCAAAAGTGCTTCTTGATACCGGTGAGGTCGCCTAAAGCTCTAGCTGGATTATGGTGAACACAAGATGTTTCTGGGCACACGTAGACTCGCTTGCGTGGCTCTTTACTTGTTCGTTGCTTTAGCTTCCATGGTAAGTTATGACCTCGCCGGTGAAGCTGGAGGTTCTGGTCTCGTTGGAAGCCCTTGTTACAGATCTCGCACACGAAACGATTCGTGGCTAATAGTGTCCTTGGCGATAACGCAAGCACTTCTGCATCTGGATCTGAAATTAATCTCACATAATCAAAACCACAGAGATAATAGAAGTAAAAAATAGCAAAAGTGAAAAAAAAAAAAATCCAAGTCTTGAGATTTACCTGGCATTCCAGGGAGGTTTCTCTTCTTCTTTGGTGGCGCCGATTGATTACCAAAAGAAGATGCACTGGTGGCTTCTCCAGAAGCAGTAGAAACTGTCATTTGTGAGGAATTCTCAACCTCCACCAGCACCATGCTATTTCCTTCCAGTTCTCAAGACTAAGGCTTTAGGGTTTCGATTCAAAAGCTCAACAACCAAGAGAAATGGTGAACCCAACCAAAGTAGCTACACCTAAGTATTCTAGATGAATGAATTATAGGGAAACACAAAATACCAGTTGACTACAATTGGAGTTTGTATATAGAGATTTCTGATTGTTTCTCGGGAAAATTCAAAATTATATATCATTCCAGAGGAAAAACAAAAGGAGAAGCTAGTTTTACAAAATTCTAGCAATGAAGCAAAGCGAAACACCGATTTAACTCAGTCGGCGACCTGAGCTTCGTGGTCCCAAAAGGCGGCTGCTTCGGTTCATACTCAGCTCTGTAGAAAGAGAGAGAGAGTGAGATACACAGAAGTAATAACATTCAATACAGACAGAGAGAGAGGATTTGAATGAAGTGAAGAAAGTAATAAAAAAATGAGTTAAAGCGGCGCCATATAACCATGGCTAAATCCTGAACCTTTATCTTTTAAACCATGGTTAAGGGGGGGCATATGCCTGAGCTACGAGTTACGATTCTCTTCTCCTGGTTGCTCAATAAAATCTGACCGTCCACATGTCAAAATATTTTAGTTGCTGACATTTGTCGGAAGAAGTCGGACTAGGCGGTGCGTGTCGTTTACCGGGAATTTTTTTTTATACTGCATATTTTTTTACCAACTTTTTAAAGCACTAATAGAGAAAGACAATAGTACCCTTGATTTGTATATAGTTTACTGGCAAAAAGAAAGGACAGGTTGGGGTTTTCGACAAAAACAGAACGAGTAAGTAACGAGCAAAAAACTGAAACCAAAACTAAAAATATTTTATTTATTATGGGAAATTATTGCCTACTCTGATTGTATGATCTCACCTATACACTATATCAATACGATATTTTTTGTGCATATATATATATATATATATATATATTGTGTTGTATACCTTTCAAAAATTCCCATGGGGCCATGGGTAAAGAAAGACTTGATTTGCAATCTATTTGATTTTTTTTTTTTTTTTTCAATCTATTTGCTTCTAATGAAAATATGGACGATGTTGTATATCAATTGTATTATTACAATTAACAACTTGATATAAAGTTATCAGCTAAAAGATAAAAATAAAATTGAGATAGAAGACAAAGATTATATAAGTTCATCGTCTTAACATATGGCATACCGCAAAACCATTTAATCTGTAAAATTACTTTTGATTTTTTTTTTTTTTTTTTTTTTTTTTTTTTTTGAGCGTAAGGGAGAATAGGATTGAAACCTGATATGCACTTACTTGCCATTAGACAGTAACTAGTGTATAATAAAATTTGCTTTGATAGAACATGTGGTAACAAGGCACAAACACGTGTATGAATTTAGTAGTTAAAAACAAGTAAACTTTTCCATAATTATTGAAATATTGATACCATTAACAAGAACATTTCATTGAAAAATTGGCACCATCAACAAGAAATAATACTAAAATGCAATAAAAAATTTAAAAATTCTTACTAACAAACACTCTAAATTCAATTAGCTATTTCTGAATTATATTGCACTCTATATATGTATCAATTAGAATATATTTAAAACATAGTCATAGAGCTATTTACAAAAACAATGGTTTAACCGGGACCATAGAGACATGAATTTCAATTAATCCTTCACATAAAAAGTTAGATTCTCAAAATCTCAAACAATCTTGAACCCTCCTGATAAGAGACGAAAAATACCGAACTGGATCATAAAGCAAGATGAGTCTAACCCAATCAAATATACTTAAAATCCAAGAATTGTAAAGGTTAAACCACCATGGAACGGAGTTCATTTTCAAATAGAAAACTGAAAATATATTAATGGCCATCCTAATCCGAACTGGTTAAAAAAATTCATACTCAAATGATATATCTCTTATAAATACTCCAAAAATCAACCTTCACACGTATGAGAAATAAAAATTTAAAAAACTCTCTGTTTATATTCTCTCTTGAATCATTACTGATTTAAGCATCAAAAGCTCTCCCGAAAATCAGTTCCTGGGAGCTTTTGAACTGCTTTCTTCTTTGATCTTAGATTTTACTATTTCGAAAAATCATCCATCATCAATACGGAGTGATATTGGACTCATCACTTCCAATGTAGATCCAAGTGCTCTTGACAAAATCTTAAATAAAATCATTTTCACATATCAAAATTTTTATTTTTGTTACTAAAATCAATCTAGTAAAACCAATGCATCTAGAGAGAGTGAGGGGGAGACACGGAGAGAAAGAGGGTTAAAAATCTAGTGTCAAGACATAAATTGGTAGGGGGTGATAGTGAAGATGTTTACATGTTTACATCGCACGATAGAGACATTATAAGAGAGAGTGGGAAGTTTTTAGCCATGGTGACTAGTGAAGGTGTCATTGTTTTCACCAACCAGTGAAGACGGCGGCAACAATTTGGCAGGGAGATGAGCATAAATGTGGGAGAGTATTGGATGGAGGGTGATAAAGGAGCAAGTATAAAAGATTTAGGGTTGAGGTATCAGAATTTGTTTGGCACATGACTCGTGAAGTTAAATGGTTTAACTATGTCAAATTTTAAAATATTAAAATAAGTAAAATTTTTATCTACACGGAGTATATAAACTTATTTAATATATTAAATTAATGATTGATAAGATATTTTAGCTTATATGACTATTTTGTCTATTTTTTACCAAGTAAAAAAATACTAATATTTTTTTTTCCACATATTTTTATCTCATTAAATTGGTGTATATATTTAGTATAGGTAAAAATTTTCCTTAAATAATGTTAAAGTAATAAAAATAAAAATAAAAATTTTCATATTTTTTGAGTTGGCAATTTCTTATTAGTATAATGTATAAGTAGGATCATACACTCAATATATATATAAGACTTAACCCTATTATATATTAGGCTATACATGTATTATTATTGATTATATATATGTATATGTATTCAGTTTAGTTTACCGTCATGTGCTCTGTTTCGAGACATTATTTTCGAATTTTTAAATTGTTGAACACAAAATGCCGTGGAATATCGATAAGCACCGAACAAGACAATTTTTACGGTTTTGTTCTAGTGGCTTCCATGTTATTTCTCTGAAAACCTTGTCCATTTTCTTAATTTAGCTTACTGAGTAGCGCTCACGGGACAATAGTCAAGCCATCCAATTACTAACTGCTGAAAAATATCAATCTCTCTTTTTCATTATTTCTTTATTATTATTTTTTTAATCTAATGAGTTAACTATTTATTGGACACTCCTACTCCTTCCCAATCATTGACGGAGGCAGGGGGACCAGGGGGCCATACCCCCTTGCCCACAAATTCTGCACTATTATTAATATTTAATAAATAATTATTAGATAAAATAGGAGTATATTTTTTTTATTCATATAATAATAGATTCATGTGTGATTGAAATGAAAACACATTTATATAAATTTACTTTTATGTTATTAGGACGAATATGTTATTGTTCTACCTAATAATTTTTCATATTTAATTTTAAAATTATAGTGTATGATTTTCTTAAAAAAATTATAATACATTATACATTTAGATGTACAACTTGAATCATTTTATAAATTTTGAGTCAATATAATTTTGAGTTTAAATTTAATAACCCATTTGATTTAATGAAATGGAACAAAATTATATACTGTGTAAATTCTAAACTCCTATTTCTCATTATATTAAATTTACGAAAACTATTTCACAATAAAATTATCTTTTTTTCTTTTGAGCATCTAGTAAAATTATGTTTTTAAACTTGTCTTTCTAACTTATAAGACTAAGAGAAAGAGCCATGCATTAAAACAAGAGGTAATAAGAGAAAAAATTGAGGTAATAGTCTAAGATATATAAAATCTATTTTTTATTTTTTATTTTATTTTTTTCTTATAGTATAAATTTTAAATTGAATGTGTTCTAAAACTAAGAGAGAATAGCCAAGATATTAAAACAATAGTTAAAAATAAAAGAAATTGAGGTAAGAGTCTAAGAGATACAAAACTTATTTTGCAATTTTTTTTTCTTATTTTCTGCATAAATTTAAAATGGAATGTGTGTTTTGATTCAAATTTATAATTGAATTAGTGTTTTGATTTGAAATTGAATTAGTATTTTGATTTGAATTTGAATTAGTGTTTTTATTTGTAATTGAATTAGTCATTTAATTTAGAATTGAATTAGTGCTTTAAGCCTTATTATGGTGTTATGGAAATATTTAAGCCTTCAATTCAATATTAATCAGGTTTTTCTTTAATTTTTTTTATCTATTTATAATTTAAATGTGAAAAACATGTATAAAGATATTATTTTACTATATTTATTTTTCATGTGCTTATATAGTTTATTTAAATTCATATGAAAAGTTAAACATATAACTACATAGTGACATATTAAATCACAAAGTTATTTTAATCTCCTAAAAAAAAATATGACTCCGTCACTGTTTTCAATCATCATTAAAATAAAAAATAAAAAAACAGCATTTCCATCATTACCACTCAGGATTTAATATGATAAATGTTCTTAAAAAATAAATAGAGTTGTAAGATTTAAATTTAAGTTTTTATTACAATAATGATAAGAATAAATCTTATCTGATAGTGTAGATGCGGGATTTAATGGAGGGTATGAACTGCAAGCAAGAGAGAGAAAGGTCAAGAGTTCTCTGGGGGTTGTCCCTGCGAGGAGGCTCCGACGGTCTAGTTAGAGAGGGAGTAGTGAGAGAATGTCTTGAACCTATGAAAGTGATATGAAAGTTACCTTTATATAAGGGAGAATGGGGACATCCCTACGAGCTCTTATCCTGCTAGCTTAAGCAGCTTACAAACATGTCACTTTTTGAATGTATCAGGAGCCCCTCACTGCCGAGTTTGATCGAGACTTCTGAAGAGCGAGCGAAGGGAGTAGATACACATTTTCATTGCTGTGATTCATCTCTGTTATTGCCATTTTAATAGCATATGGTGAGCTTGTCATGATAGTTGTTGGATGCTTGAGGCAGTCGGATGCTCATGTGATGAGATGAGCTGAAGAGCTCGATATGAAGGCAGCTGGATGCCTAAAATATGATGTGAGCTGAGGAGCTCGATTCGAAGGCAGCAGGGTGCCTGAATAATGATGCGAGCTGAGGAGCTCGATCCGAAGGCAGCAAGGTGCCTAAAGGATGATGTGAGCTGAAGAGCTCGATCTGAAGGCAGCAGGGTGCCTGAATGATGACGCGAGCTGAGGAGCTCGATCTGAAGGCAGCAAGGTGCCTGAATGATGAAGCGAGCTAGGGTGCTCGGTCTGAAGACAGCGGTGTGCTTGAATGATGATGGGAGCTGAAGAGCTCGATTCGGAGGCAACTGTGTACCTTGTATAATTTTTGTAGTTTAGTAGCTTTATGGAGGGCTGGGAATTGCTTTTATGTCTGTCTTAATTTTGTTTGTATTTTTTCAGTCTTCATTAGCTACTTCTTTTCCCTCATTCGAAGAAGGAACAACTTGTTGTTTCTTTTGTCTCACTTTGAGAGCTGAAGCATTTTACCTCACTTGGAGGCCTTCGTAATATGCCTCGCCAAATGAGGTATTAGAATAATAAAGTGCCTCACTTGGAGGTCTTAAGTGCCTTACCTTGGTAAGGGCTTTGGCTTCACCTTGACGAAGATAATACCTCACCTTGATGAGGTCTTTGGCCTCGCCTTGATAAGGGCTTTGGCCTTGCCTTGACAAGGGTTTTGTTTTCAATAATACCTCACCTTGATGAGGTGCCTCACCTCGATAAGGTCTTTGACCTTGCCTTGACGAGGTCCTTGGCCTTGCCTTGACGAGGGTTTTGGCCTTGCCTTGACAAGGGTTTTATCTTCGATAATACCTCACCTTGATGAGGTCTTTGGCCTCAATTTGACGAAGGCTTTGGTCTTGCCTTAACAAGGGCTTTGTCTTCACCTTGACGAAGATAATACCTCACCTTGATGAGGTGCCTCACCTTAATGAGGTCTTTGGCATTGCCTTGATGAGGGTTTTGGCCTTGCCTTGACAAGGGTTTTGTCTTCGCCTTGACGAAGATAATACCTCACCTTGATGAGGTCTTTGGCCTCGCCTTGACAAGGGCTTGTTATTTATCCTTAGCGAAGGACTTGTTGTCTCATGTTATTAGCAAATTGATCTTGTCATCCGAAAACGTCTTTGAATCACTGTAAATAATATATATAACAAACTTATGCCTTATTGGGCAGTTTGTTAGTAGCACTGAGAATATTTTCAATATTTTTAACTTTGTAATGAAAAGTTATACTGATTTGGAGGGACTTACTCCCACGCAAAAAGAATGGATTTATTTTGAATCCATTTTAGGTAAGTAACATGCTTTCGATATAAATTTTATTTTTTAAGCAATAAATTGCATGTAAAATGGCATTTGATATGCGTAATTAATCATAAATGTCATTCTCAAATATGTCATAGCATTTTATGCTGCATAATCATATCAGGTAATTTATTCATGCTAAAATAGGCATATATGCGCATTTTATTTAAGCAATTGATATTGCGAGACGCATTTTATTTAAGCAATTGATATTGCGAAATTAAATGTAAAGTATGAAAAATATGGAAAACATATATGTAATGGCGTGATCGGCCTCAGAGATTGTTCGAAAGAATTTTTGGATTTATAGAGATTCATTTTGAACTGAAAAAGTAGCTTTTTTGTAGTCCGGTTAATTGATTTGTGATATTAGAATGCACGTTTGGGATGGAATTTTGACGAACGAACTTTGGATCGGCGATGTACGAGCAAAATGAAGATTTCTGGATTTTTGGGCCTTGTCAACGTGTGGCCGGCCGGTGGCTGGAGTTTCACCGGCGACATCGGTTGGAATCGGGGAAGGTACCATTAGCTTCGTCTGGATGCCAAGACTCTAAATCTGTAAGCCACTCGCCGTGAATCTTAGTCGTTTTGCTGGAAATGGCCTAGAAAGATTCGGTGGCCGATTTTTCGATATGGCGTTCCGGCGACAGATTAGCAACATGGTTGGTACCGAAATGAAGCTAGAGTCACGAGGATCTCATCCATGTAAAAATCGGCGGCAAAGGACAGCTGGTTTGGCTGAAAAATTGATTGAAAGCTCGTAGTGGCCGATTCCTTTGGGCGGCGAGTGCGGGCTTCTCCAGTGGCGGTTTGCGCCATGGCTGATTGCCCTGGAGTCGCCGGCGTATGGGCTTGGCCTGGGTGCTGACGGTGTCGGTTGGAATTGGCCAGAGGTGGGTGGTTTGATGCCACCGCCTTCCGTTTCTCTCTCCTCACTCACTTTTTCTCTCTCCTCGCGATTCTGCCCTTTTTTTTTTTTTTTAATCTACTAGTGATCATTTTTTGTGTTTGGTGATTCAGATTTGTTGGATCAATGGTGATGATGACCAGGAAAATTAAAAATGACTGGAAAGATTGAATCCGGTGAAAATATTGAGTTAGAAATACGTTTTTAGTGTGTCGTTTCTCACAGACAACGTCATTCTGATAAGAATAAATCTTATCTGATAATGTAGATGCGGGATCTAGTGGAAGGTATGACCTGCAAACAAGAGAGAGAGATGTCAGGAGCTCTACGGGGATTGTCCCGATGAGGAAGCTTTGACGGTCTAGTCAGAGAGAGAGTAGTGAGAGAATGTCTTGAATCTTATGAAAGTGATATGAAAGTTACCTTTATATAGGGGAGAATGGGGACCCCTACGGACACTTATCCTGCTAGTTTAAACAGCTTACAAACAAATCACTTTTTAAACGTATCAAATAAATATTAAATTACTAGCTTAATATGAAAATTTATAATTTTTAAATTTGTTTGGATGATATGATGAATTAAAATTATTAACGTTTCGATGTTTGAGTTTTTACATGTTAATTTAAAGTAGTATTATAGAATATAAAGAATAATAAATTATTTATTTATTAGTACAGAGAGAAACAGATTTGAACTTAAAGACCGTATTGATATTTATACCTAGAAAATGTTTATTGATGCAAAATTGATACTCTCTTCATTCTAAATTAATAATTCTATTTACTTTTACACATAAATTGAGAAAAATAGTTAATGTCATATAATTTCTTAAAATTAGTTAATGTGTTATTATTAAAGAGTAAATGTATTTTAAGAATTTCTTTATAAAATTAATATTTAAGAATAAAAAATGGATAAAATTTTAGTTACGGATGAAAAAAATTAATAATTAATTATTGTTGACTTAAGTTGTGTTCTTCAACTAAGTCAATCTCTATTTTGATATTGGCAATCAAGTTGAATTGATATAATATTTCATATAAGTGTATTTTTTCAGTTAAGATGTCTTAATAGTGCTTGAGAATGAAGAACTTAGAAATTTCTCTAAGTATTCTGTCTGATCTATAAATTGCGCCCGCAACAAAGAAGTAGCGCCCGCAATACCTATATCGCGCCCGCAATAAACCCATAGCGATCGCTACTCAACTATGAGCTTGAAATGTGCAAAACATCCAGTACAGTTCGCGAACGCGACTTCGAGCGCTATATGCATATAGCGACCGCTACAAAGAGGTTGCGACCGCAACATTCATAAGGCATAAATAAATTGCAACGGTAACATCAGCAGCGAACGAGGTTATGCCACGTGGCACTAACCATTGAAGCCATATGAAGATAGCGACCGCGACAATGACATAGCGATCGCTATTATCAATTAGCGAACGCAATATTGTATTGCGAACGCGAAATTGGCCTGACCAGCATTTAATGCTGGATTTGTTACTGTAGCAGACAGATTTGGTTAATCATTTCTTTGTAACAGCTCTTTTGATGGGTGAACTTTATAAATACCCTATAAAAAAGAGTTAAGAACATCAATTAACAATTCAACAACCAAACTTTTGCCAATTTAATTCTCAAAACTTTCAATTTTCTTTAAACACCTTGTGTGTTTGTTGTAAGAGCATTTATTGCTCAAAAAGGGTTTAGTGTTAACCATTAAACATTTGTTAGGTTGGGGAGTGATCCTTTGTAAAACTCTTTGTTGGGTTGAGTGTTAGCCTTAGTGAAAACACTTGTGAGATTTTTAGTGTGAGCCTTGAAAACACTTGTAAAATTTAGTGTGAGCTTTAAACACTAAGTTGGAAGTGAATTTGTTAAAATTCCATAGATAGTGAAATACTCAATTGTTGATTGGGGACTGGATGTAGGATTAGTCATAATCAAAACCACTATAAATCCTTGTGTCTTTATATTCTTCTACTCTTTTTCAATTAAATTTTTAATTGCCCATCAATTCAACCATTTCTTGGTTCATCTTGGGCTACAATTATCAATTTGAGATTAAAAAATATATATATAAAAAAAAAGCAATAGAAAAATAGTAATTTATACTTACTAGTGTTTGATTATTAGAATGAGTGGTGAACATATTTAACCCATTAATCATTAATTGTTAATAGCTAGCCCATTAATTAAGTCGTCACTAATGACGAAAGTACTTAAACCGGATTAGCGCACTTTTGTTAAAAACGTGCGGTCAGTTTTTGGGTAATTATACCTTCGTGTGCAAGCTAGAAAAGCATAGGAATAGGAAGACGAAAAAACAAAATCCAGGAGTTGAAGGTTCAGTGGCAATTGTGTAAAAAAGTACTCTGTATTTAGGGTATTATCGATATATTAAATAGTAATCTCGATTGTCTCTATTGAAATTTAAGTAAAATAAAATTTCAAAATTTTAAACATTTATTTTCAAGTTTATTTTTTAAATAATTAAATAAAATTTTTTAATTAGATGAATAATTATACTTAAAAATATATATTATATCAATAAAAATTAGAGCCATTAAAATTATTCAAATGAAAAAAATAAAAATAAAAATTATTTATGTATCAAAATAAAAAATATAAACCTATTTTTAGAATAAGATTTTTATTTCCAATTTTATATTGGACCAAACACGCCATTACAGTACTCAGTGCAGATGACAAATGGCCCTTCAAGTCCTCATGTGCTTACAGACAGGCACGTCCTTTGCTCTTAAGATTTGATTCTATGCTTCGCTGTTCATTGTGCTTAATAGTGTTCTCATTGCAAAACTTCAAAGATTAATTGATTATCAAAATTTTTTTTTCTTCTAGTTCTAAGAAAGCCAGATGCATCTCATGAAACTACAATTGGCTGTATTTTAAAATTGCTTTATTCTTTTTCACTTCAAAAGGTTAATTTACTTTTTTTTTTTTATTTTTTTATGTAGAGGTTTATCATTTATAGTATAATCAGGCTTACACGTTACACGTACACAAAGGGGCCAATCCTTTATTATTTTCAATTTTAAAATGATTAGCTGATTACCAAAGGTCAGGGTTTTTTCGACTTTTCGATAACAATTTGCCTATTTATCCACTCTGGCCTCCACCAACTTCAATTTCGCCACTTGACTTGTCCAGGTGTAGCTTTCATGGCCCACAATGGTTTTGCCTTTTCTTTACTTTTTTTTTCTTTTTAATTTTATTAATTAATTATTTTAAGTATTTGATTAGAGTTAAGCTAACAAATAATAGCCAAGTATGCTACAAGTATAAACATTAATCCTTTTTTAAGGTTTTACCTGTTTATGATGCAATGAAAGGTGCCAAACTTTATGAAGTGGCAAGCAAAGACCCTTGAAAATTTATTATATAATATAAGGGGAAAAAAAAAAAAAAAAGCAAATTGTACTTTGTCAACAAAATTTTTTGATTTAATATTAAAAGATTTAATTAGATTTACATTTTATAAATTATAATTTTAAATTTTATTTTCACTAATTTTAATTTGCATTATTTACATTTCTAATTTGTAAAATAAAAAAAAAAGTCAAAATAATAAGTTTAGTTAATATTTAATTAATTTAATTATTATGTTGGTATATAATTATCTTAATTTTGGTGTTGACCCACAGCAACCAATGATGGTATTGAAGTTTATCTTCTTAGAATGGAATGATGATTAATAGATGGAGGAGAAAACAAGAAATCTATAAAAAGGGGTAAAAGGGTGAAGGATGCATTGCTATTTGCTAGATGTAGATAAAACAGCAATGAGGAGGCTAAGGGTTCAAAATTGGCTTGATTATGTTCAAAGAAAGGAGATTGGACGTGTGTGGGAAAATGACTTGGCATGAGAAGATATACTCTATAAAAAGTAGAAATAAAAGGCAAAGCTGATGTGCCTAAAATTAAATTTTTTAATATATACATCTATCAACCATACCATGGATATTCCACGAGATTTCTTTTGGGTTCTGCGAATAAAAAAAATAAATTGAAATGTTAAGCTACGGTTGGAATTGGAAGGAATCCTATTTCTCTCCAATTCTTGTTCGTCTTCCTCTTTGTAGGAGTGTAAATAAATTAAACCGTTCGTGAGTAGTTAAATGTTTGACTCAATAAAAATTCGTTTGAGTTCGATTTATTTTATAAATAATTCAAGATTGAGTCTTACTTTAAGATTGATAAATAAACAAATCGAACTTGAACAAAATTAAATTCGGTTCGATCAGACTCACGAATAGCTCGATTATAAACTCGTGAATAGACTCACGAACAACTTGATTAATAGGTTCATGAACAGTTTGATTATTATTATTATTATTATTATTAACTTAATAATTTTGACACTTCAAAAAATATATTTTAATACTCTTATAAATTTTTTGATAATTTAATTTAATTAAAATATATATATTTCTAATAAATATAATATAATATTTTCTTATTATATAATATAATATTCTAATCTTTAAAAATATTTTTTTATTAATTAATATCTTTGTAATACATGTAATGCTTAATTTTATGATTGAATTTTTTTTCACTAATTGGATGTTTTTACTTTTAAATTAGTTTTAAATATTTTTATTATAATTATTTTATTAAAAATAAATATTTAGAAAGTTGAGTATTTTGATAAATTATAAACGAGTTTTAAAACGAGTCGAACTCGAACTATAACTTAGCTCAATTATGATTTATTAAAGAGTTGAACTCGAGTTTAAATAAGTCAAATTTGAACATAATTTTCAAACTCGATCCAAACTCAAACTTGAACTCGTAAAAAAATATCGAACCAACTCTGAACAAGTTAACGGTTGGTTTCAATTACAGCCCCATCTCTTTGTTGAGCGCTAATCAATACAAAGGTTCAAAAGTGAAATGTCCATACACATTGTACATGGACTTGCAAAATTGATAGTCCTAATGAGGGTAACACCACTGCACAGGGAGGGGCCAGGGAAGCCACCTCCTCTTCTCTCATAATTTTCATGGACCACACACTCAACCCCCCCTAATTGACTCTGTAAACCAACAAAATATACATGTATCAAAATGATAGTTCCTACTTTTTAATTAGAAAAAAAAAATTACAAACTTGAACCCCAATAAAAATCTTAAAAATTAAAAAATACTCAATTCTTGTGATTTTTAATAGATTAACTCCATTTTGTTTTTGTAACTGTGTTTTTTTAGTAAATTCGAACTTGAATCTATTACCAGATTGCATATACATTTATCATTAGGTTATATTTAAATGTATTTTTTTATATACTATGTTTACATAAGAAGAATCAAATTTCTTTTAAAAAAAATTCAAACCTAAGCCAATTGCTATATTATATATACATTTACTACTAAATTATATTTAAATTTATCTTTTATATACTACATTTACTGAAGAAGAATCAAAATTATTTTATAAAAAAATTTAAATACGAGTTTATTATCAGATTGCATATACATTTATGCCTAAGTGTACCTTTTATATACTAGGTTTACGGAAGAAGAATCAAAACTTTTTTTTATAAAAAACAAAGAAAGGTATACAACAAGTGATGTACTCCCTTCTATCTTTCTCCATAAGCTTGTAGCTGAAACTGACTGGCATGAAAGGCGAGACAACAAAATAAATTAGAAATCAAGTTATCCAACTAATTCAATTTCAAGGCAATCCATTCTTTAACAAATCAAAAAAGAGAAAGGCACAAACCAAAAAAAAATCATATTATAAAATTACAGTTGCGACTTGTGAGAAAAGCACATAACAAAAATAATGTGAAAAAGGAAAATTGAGTGAGAGGTACCCCAAGTAATCATGACCAATTTGATTATCTTTTAGTACCTTTTTTTTTATATACATATGTCGTTCCTTTTGCTGATTCGAGTAGGCACCTCGAATCTTGATGGGCACTTCCCTTCCCTCCATGTGCTTTTTCCTTTACAAAAGGGTTATAATTAATTTCCATAAGAACCAGTCTTACTATTCTGATACAGTGTAGATTGTGGGGCCAGATGCTGCCTTTGAGTGCACGGGTCAATGGCTACTAATAACTAACATTTTAAGGGGAGGAGGGAAAGAGAGAGTGTTTTTGAGTCAACCTCTGGAACTGTTAATTGCTATTAACAGCACCTTCACTTCTTCTCCAGCAGTGCTACTGCTACTTTTGTTTGGATCACCGTTCGACATTCATTCTCATATGGAAATCCTTCGGGTATATTTGGTTTACCTTGAAAATGAAAAATGAATCCGGAAAGAAAATGATATCTAAATCTAAAAATTATATCTAAGTTTACTTTTAAAATAACTATATAAAATTTGTTGATTACAATTTTAACATTTATTTTGAAATATTCAAATAACAAAATATCAAAAAAAAAAAAAAAATTGAAATCTTTGTGAACTAAATTTTTTTAAAAAAATGAAAACTTAATCCAAAAATTGTATTTTATTCTCAATTCTAGAGCAATTCAAATGTGAACTTCAAGTAGAGAGAGAGACATTATTCCTACCTCAAAAGTTTAATCAACGAAGGACGCAACCGCATCTTAATATGAAGCTGGACCAGATGAACTGCAGTCCCAACGAACAACAGAAAACAAGTAATTAAAACTAATAAGGTCTTTGTTTTTTTGCATAATCTTAAGAAGGCACATTAAATGTGACAATTCTTTTCATTTATCCAATATCTTCAAGTCTTCAAACCCAATCTAGAACTTAATATATATTGTACAGGTTTTATGGGCTACCCAAGTGATGAAATTTGATTCACTGGTTAAAATCCATGCATGATAATTGTATAGCATGCTACAAAGGGTTCAACTTCAACTGCTTTGAGCAGAGGTACAAAATCACTAGGTAAAAAGAGGGAATTCCAATGTGACATGTCTCTCGACCAAATAGGAAGGGCAATTCCAAAAGCTGATGAAACCATAGGATGCCAGGATGAATATTTAGAGCAGTGAGATGTAATGATTCTGAGTATGTACCATCATTTTCGCATTACTTTGCCTGGGCTCCTCACTAAAGCACTAGACCGACATGAGCCTGACTACGTGTCGAAAGTTGTAAACAGTTTGTGCATCTCATCTTTTAGAATACAAAAAGTTGATATGAAAAAAGACACAACTGCAAAGCCAAGTGAACTTGAAGGAAGGTAACAAGTAACAGCTATGCATGGTTTGCATGTGTTGAAAATCTCACCCCACATCATATCAATTGGCATGTGCTCGAGTGTGTAACATTCAGGAACCTAAATACACCACTGCATTGTTCCTAGCCACAAAGTAGGTCATCTACTCACTGCAAACCATTCATTTAAATACATCTCCTTTGACAGAACATGCATGTAGTGTGACCTATGCTTATGATTTCCACAGTGACAAGCAGGCAGGTGTATATAAAACAGAGCAGTCTGAACAACTTTACCGTGATATTGTTACTATTTTGGATAAGAATTAAATTGTTTAAAATTGTGTAAAGATATTCCATACAAACTAAAACATTTAAAATTGTGCTCCCATCACAGTTGGAAAGATTGATTAAAAATATACTCTAATGATGCTATTGTGGTAGTGATCTTTTTTAAATGAACGGACGTATATATGAAGTATCAGAGGAAAAACTAAGAGATAAAATTGAGACACTACATTATCTTAGTTTTGTCGACAAGTATGATAATCCTGAAACACTAGACACAATTTGACTGCTAATTTGGAACAATTCTCTTTCTAGTTTCTATTTTAGAAAAAGAGAGGAGCCAGTAAAGACAGAAACAAGTACACTTGATGGACGAAAGAGTCCACCCTATTTGGACTATAACTACTGTTCTTACCTCATCTCACTAGTAAAATAGGATTTCTTCCAGTAAGCCTTTGTCCTCAAGATCTCAATTTCTTTCTGCAATAATCTTGCGCTGCATCATTACTGATGCAGAGCAAAAAACCAGTGGAAGCACGCAAGTTTAAAAATTAATATACCTGAAAGAAGTCAGTGTGGCAACTGACTGTATATATAGAGACTGCTCGATTGTATGACACAACATGTACTGCTAATCTTTGAATATGACAATTATTCATTTAATTTCAAATTATTAGCTGCAATAGTGAAAAGATGCAGAATATGTAGATTCAGCAAATATATTTTTGGCATCTCAATTTGCAATTGACAACACAAAACAAAGATACCAATGCAAGGAACCATAAGCATTTCTGACTGCTGCATAAATAGAGGTTTTCATTCTTCACTTTTCCTCATTAAGTTACCTGGCCATGGGTAGATGCATCTTCATTCTTCAAAAATATGGGGTATTCTATACTGAAGAAGCCACTTGAAATGTTGATCTAATGCTTCATACCACTTAATCAAATCGATCCTCACTTATGATATCTGATATCTAAAAATATGGTTAAAGAAGCAGACACTTAAATCTTCTGGCATTCCCTATGCCTGTAACACATCTGCACATAAATAATATGCATCAACAAAAAGTTTGCTACATATGATGCCAATGTCTACAGTGAGGACCTAATTGGTCGAAGTTTCAGTGTCCAGTCAAAGTCTGTACAATGTAGCATCCATTTATCTCGTTCTCATCTGCAATATATATATATATATATATTCGAGTCTGAAGTATTAAGTGGAATGTCAAAATTTAGCAAATCACAATTAAGTAAAAAAAGTTGGAAAAATTACTACAACAAAATGAAAATCCCAAATTTTTAGGACAAAGGCATCAATAAAGAGAGGAATAAGGTTTGATGATCATTACAAAGTGTATGTTATTATCTAGGAAGAACAAGAAATTCAAGCCAATGGATGATCATTACACCACCATTACAGTTGTGATAATTCAAATTGCTGTTACATCTGATATCTGAGCTTCACCATAGATGCCTGAAATAGAAAGAAAATAAATTAGATAACAATTTTCTTTTTCTTATAAATAATACATTCGCATAAGGACATGAAGTAGCATTCCAGTATTGATTTTGAGGTGCCACCACCAAAGTTTCAAACGACAATTACTATCACAATCTCAATGCCTCCAGAGAGATAACATCAACCATGCACAGCTCCAGCCTCATAACTCAATAGAAAATTGGCATATACTATTATTACAAACACATTAAGTCCAGTATAATCAAGTAAGTCTATTTTATAAATTCCCAAATTGTTTGAGTTTCAGAAAATTGTTAAGCAAATATTGATGAGCGTGAAAAGCTCCAAAGACAATTAAAGTATAAAATTTAGAATATGAAATTCTGGTAGCACATGCACAAATGGAATTTGTATTTGCACAAAAACAAAATTAGTTTGATTGCATTAACCTTTTAATCTGAAAAGTATGTATGTTTGGCTCCAATTTTGTGTAATCTCAATAAATCCTATGCAGGAAAGCCTTACAGTGATAATGGTGGGTATATGGTTCAAAGTTATAATAAAGAAATTCAGCTTATGACGCTAAATAGAAATAAAGGAACAAAGTTTTTTCAGGGATCAGATGAGGAAAAGGATTATGAAATTTGAAAAGAGTTGCTGAGAATATAAGCAAAAGAGGGAAGGAAAAAAAAAAAAAGAGAAGCTCTTCAAGAGAATATATGAGCAAGGATTATGGAATCATTGGACAAATCATAAAAAAGATTTAAATAACTAATAAATAAAAACAACATAAAATCTGCTATGAGTTCTAGAAGTGCAGTTGTGCCAATCAAGAGACAAAAGCATAAGTATTACCTCTTGCATAACTCGGTTACATATCGCGAACCATTGAAGAAAATGAACCACATCAACACAATCACTAAAGTATCTGCCAGAATTTAGGAACTCAAAACCGCAATGCATATAGAAAAAAAAAAACCCTAAAATCCATGTAGAATTCCAATCAAATAATTAAAGAAAATAAGAAAAAAAGGATACTGAAAAGGCAACGCTCCCACCAATCCAACATGTAAAGACCAAAAGTGACATTATAGAGATAAATCTTGCGCTGAATCCAGTTCATTGTTGCTTCTTAAATCTACGAGCAATAGGTGATAAATATACAGTTAGTAACGAGCTAAGAGAGAGTTAAAAAAGGATCTAATCAAGAAATTCTTAGTGACTAGAGTTAATAATTTACATGGTTGACTTGGACAGAGCAGACTGGCAGCAAGTCTCTGAGGAAGACAAAGCAGAGTTTAGAGAATAAATCGATGATCTAAATATCCTCTTCTGATGTTTAACGGTTGTTTATCAACTTCGATTGGGTCCAAATAGTTAATTAAGGAAATCTTTTGGGTCGGGTCCATTGAGTTTTCCGATATTTTTATATAAAAGGTTAGCCCTGATCCAATCTAAGGCCCACTATTAGGGCTTTTCCGTTTTAGCCTTTTAGGTGTCTCTGCGCGGGAATTAAGGGGAGTCATATATATATATATATTTATATCAATACTATATACTATATATAAAAGTCCTTCAAGTAAAACTTTTAAATTGCCAAT
>CATKHJ010836732.1:0-10197 GCA_949750685.1 Vernicia montana
ATAGAGAGTTTGAAAGATAAAAATATTTGAGTGTGTTTTTCCTATTTTGAAAGAGAGAAATTAATTTGTTTTCTCCTTATAAAATAGAGAGAGGTTGTATTGTTGTAACTCCTATTATTTTCTCATAGTGAAATTCTTCTATTCTTGTACGTGGTTTTTACCCTAATTTGTTTGGGGGTTTTCCACGTAAAATCTGTGTGTTCAAATTATCTTTATTATTTTCTCAAATTATTAGCTGCAGTCTTGCTCTAATCCGGTGTCAATTTCCGCAACATATAATTATAGTGTGATAGTGATAGAGATATGAACACAAAATAAAATTTCTTAACAACCATAACAAATTAAAATTATATATATTATGTTTTATTTAGATTTACACGCATTGAACATTTTGATTAATTAATTATTTACCATTATGACACGAATTAGTTTTTGGAAATTAATAACACATGGTTTTTGTTTACATAAATCGATTTCAAAATGTTTTTGGAAATCAGTGACGTGGAAGCCTTTGCAGAAGGGTTTATGAATCGATTGGACAGGCAGCAGGTCAAGCAGAAGAAATAGTAGCCCAAGACAATTGAGAATTTGAGCCATGCGGGTACTTGATCCAAAGGGAAATGGTCCAACGGATTCCTACACGAGCAGTTTTTCTATTTATGGTAACTTAATAATTTGTTTGTAATTTTTAATAAGAAATTCATATTTAGGCGTCGTCTGTGACGTTTTCTTTATTTTAATCTTTATTTTATTCTGTTGTATTATTACGAAATTGTCAATTTTAACAGTTTCCATGTTTATTCTTGTGTTTAGGGTTTTGGGGTTCCTATTTAAATTCTTATTTTGCCTGTTTTAGAGTATCAAATAATATTTAGAAACTTAAACCCTAAATTGGCTTTACCATTTTTACTTACGCTACGTTAATTAGGTTTTCTGAAATTATGAAATGCAAATTTAGAAAATGCATCAAGACATCTTAAATTAGGTTGACACCACTATAAGGTCCTCAACGGACCCAACCATCTTTATTAAAAAAATGAAAGAAAAAGAAACACGTTTATTATCAATTGATAGCTAATTCTTTCCTAACAAAATTTGGCCTTTTTTTTTTAACTATAAAAACACTCATGTTATTGTTGTGATAGAGAAAATTGGAGATACGAATTTTATTAGTTGAATTTTATTAAGAAAGGGAAGAAGTACACAGAGAGATAGAAAGATTTAATGAGATATACAACTTGTCTTGTGTGATTTAATTTTTATAAAAATAAATTATATTAATGTATACATACTAAATCATGTTAATGGTTAGCCGCTAATAATCAATTGTTAAATGTTAGTGATTAGTAGTTTTACTAATGGTTAGCATATGATTGACCATTAGAAATTTCAACAACATTCATTTTAGTTATAAAAGTAAGTCTTACCCATATTTGATGCATATACTAATTCAATAGAATAAAAATACATGGAATAAAAAAAAAATATCGATATTTTTTTACTGGATAAAAAATAAACAAAAGAAATCATATTGGTTAAAATATCTCATTACTCATTGGTATGATGTATGAGATAAATTTATGCACTTGATATATAGACAATAATTTTCCTTAGTTATAATTTAAAATTATTCATGGTTGAATATTGAAATATATTTTCAACGGCTATAAATACCAAACACTCTAACTTGTTAGTTTCAATAAATTTTTAATTAAGTGATATTAGAGTTAAAGTCTCAACCCTTTATCCAAATAATCACCATATTAATATAGCAATGCCTTAAAGGCATAAAAATATTAAGCAGAAAATATCATACCAATTGAAATTCTGAATAATTACGGAGGCGTTTAGTATCACTATAATTTTTTGTTTTTTAAAACGATACCGAACCGGTCCTACGTTGCTAATTAGCCAACCAATTGGATGCTGATAGAGATTACGAGTTCTATCTGTTAATTAGCAATACATTGTTGCACGACACATTTTGGATAACTATACGAAATAAATTAATGATTTTATAATTCAATTGATACCATTAGATTATCCATTCAAACTCTGCCATTATTAATTAATTTCCTTTTGTTTTTCTTAATTAAATAAATAATACCCAAGAAAATAATAAGCTTATTAAAAATTTAAAGCATGTGAGTATTAAACTTAATTTTCTATACGCAATATTTCAAGTCATCTATACCAAGTTTTATCTCTTATGATAAGGTTTTATAATTTGACACTTAATTTCATTAATATTTTTTTAAACTTTCACACAAAAAGGATATCTATCTCAACATTGTGAGTCATTATATGTCAAGAACACAAAATTAATTTATTATATGTTTATGGCAGAGAGGTGGCAAATGAATGGATTGAGTTCCAATGGGTCGTAGCTAGAGAGGGAAAAAAAATAATTATTGATCCAGAAAACCAAATATTATATATATGTTTTGGTAGAATTGATTAAATAAATTTTAAAAAAAAGGAAGAAGAAGACTTTAATAAAAAAGGAAATGATTGTAAATAAAGTTCATATTGTTTGTAAAAATTTCTCAAGTAATCTAATTTGAATGATACAACATTTTAAAATTTTCCTGGAAAAAAAAAACATTTTAAAATAGGAATTTTTTATATAAAATTTAATGATGAATTCATGATAATTTTAAATTGTTTCTCTCTAATGTTTTTTTTAACAGTAAAATGGTATTGCGGATAAGTTTTTATGCACAATATTAAATTCATATTCTTGATCCGATTAAAAATAAATCATTTATATCGAAATTTAAAAAATTATAAATGAGAAAAAATTTTAATTTATGATCTTACTTAAAAAAAAAATAGAAGCTAGGTCAATAAAGAGAGAAGTTATAACTCTCTAATTTATTACTCATTCTGTTTCACAATAATAGTCGTTTTAGGAAGATGCACATATATTAAAAAAGTTATTAAATAGCTTTAATTTTAATCAATATTGACAAATATACCCTTATTTTTCTCTCACCAAATAAAAGAAAGTATATAAAATATTGAAGTTGCATATAAGGATAATGTTATAAAAAAAAAAAGTTAATAAATGTTGTATTGAACTCTTAAAACGATAAATAATTTAAAATAAATTTTTTTTTTTAAAATGATTATTATTTTGAAACGAAGGGATATGTATATTTGGAATTTGCTGATATTGTGTTAGGTGTAAAAAAAAATTAAGAAAAAAAAACAATTCAAACTTGACTTTGCCTTACTGCTGAAGCTCTTCTAGTTGAGTTGGAACAGTTTTTGGAGGTTGAATATAATTTTACCATCGCTGACTGTTTTTTATTTCAAATAAGTTGCAATTGACTGTCACGGCCGTCATTAAAATATTAAAAAAATATGATTTCAATTTTCATTTTTAAAAGATACGAGTACGACCATGGAGCAACTAAAAATGCCATGATTTTCAACACCAAATTCATTTACAGCACGATTTCAATTTATTATGTAGAAAATAATAAAATATAATCTATGTATTAATTGATATAAAATTTTAGTCATTCCAATTACATTTTTTAGGTATTCGAAAATTTAAAATATTTATGAATCAATTATTGAATAAAATTCTTGTTAAATAAAAACATTTTAACCAATGAACTTGGTAAAATAATTGGGCCACATAAAAGAATATTTTTTGTTGGTGATTAATTAAATATTTAACTATCTATGAGTAAGATTTATAGTTCAAGTTCCAATTAAATTAAAATTTATATAAAAAAAATAAATAAATATCAACTAATGAACTTTGTAAAAGAATTGGGCTACATACTAATGGAGAAATTATTATTATTATTATTATTTTTTTTTTTTTATCGTGATTAAGAGCTGTCTCATTATTCTGATCAACTTTCGGTAACTGATTCCATTAAATACAATACAACTCTACTAAAGAAAATTTGGTTACCTAAACAAGACATTCACTAAAAATCTTGGTATTTTCGCCACATTTTTGCAACTTGCCATTTGTCACATTTATTTATTTTTTTTTAAATACTACTCTCTCCGTTTTACAATAATTATCGTTTTATAAAAAAAAATTTATTTCAAATTATTTGTCGTTTTAAGAGTTCAATGCATCATTTATTAGCTTTTTTTTTTTCACCTTTACTCTCATTCCAATTCCAATATTTCATATTCTCTCTATTTCACAATAACTGTCTTTTTAGAAAAGTGATTTTGTTTTAAAATAATTGTCGTTTTATAAACCCAATGTAACATTAATTGATTTTTTTTTTCAAATTTACCCTTAACATTAATTGAATTAGTGTTATTTGTATAGTTTTGGTGAAAAATAAATTAAGAGTATATTAATCTATTTGATTTGAAATTATTCCTAATTTATTGCTTCCTTAATCTAAGTGCATTCATTTAAAACGACAATTATTGTGAAAATGGAAGAAATAGGTTTTTTCTTATTAGGTGAGAGAAAATAAAGATATATTTGTTCATATTAATTAAAATTAAAGTTATTTAATAGTTTATTTAATATGTGTGCATCATTCTAAAACGACAGTTATTGTGAAACGGAAAGAGTAAAATTTAAATTTTTAATCTTATGACTTAAAAATAAAATTTAATTATTAAATTATTAATTAAATTATTTTATCTCAAAAATTATTTAAAAAATATTTTATCGTGTATGAACTAATTCTTTTAAAAATTAAATTTATATTAAATTAACTCTTATGATTAATTTTTTTTTACACAATTATATTTTTATAGATTTCAATTAAAATTTATATAAATTAATATATATAATATTTTTTAAATTTATCAATATATAATAAATATAAAAAAATTGAGAACCAACGACGTGGCACATCCAGTAATTATATTCTATTAAAATCCGTTGGATTAATTAATTTTTTGTGTCAAGTACATATTTAGAAGAATTTTCGTGAATAAACAAGCGCTTTTCTTTATCATCTCTCATATGTGGCGACACGTTTGCGTGAAGGCAAGTCCTATCACATAAAATGTTTAACCTATTCGCATTCAATAACTTCCCCTTCCGCAGTAACCCAGCTGCCAGCCAATCCCCTACTTTCTCGCTTTTAGTGAAGTTTATTCTATGTAAGCAAGCCTATTATATTTCTTTTACTTTACTAGATAACTATTGTATCTCTTCCTTCCACGTGTAAATCATGACGTTAATATCATCCAACGGTTTACTAGTGTTGGTCTATAAAAGTTGGCCAACCACGTGGACGGTGATTAAGGCTTTTTCCATGATTTTTTTATTTTTTTTACTCTCGTGAATGGGACCCCCTATACTTTGTTTTCAATTTATCGCAACGGAACGATATGTTAGAATGAGGAATATTTCAATTAAAGAGAGTGGAAGGCATTGAAGCGAATATGCTTCAACTTCAATGTGAGGCAGTTATAAATTCTAGTTATGTAACGTATTTTTCTTTTAAAATATCGTGGTATTTTCATTTTATCATCGTCTTCCACTTCCTTGGGGCACCTATATAATGAACCTGAAACGGCGAACGTTTTCCATTGAATTCTCACTTTCGTTCTGTTTCTCTTTGTTGTGTTTGTTCGTTTGTTTTCTTTAATTTTTCTTAACAATGGCGTTCAAGAAAACCTTAGCTGAGCGTCTCCTCAAAATTTCTAAAATACCAAACCAATCCCTCACCAATTGCCGTATTTCCTCTCCCGCCGTTCAGACTCGAATCCCTCAAAACTCAAGCAAAACCAACATTGCTCCTGATCCAGGAGATAATGGTATTTTCAGGCGCTTGTTCCACAAAAGAGCCATGTTCCAGCCGTCTATCTCGCCGGAGCACCGGTCGTTGCTAATCGGAGAAAATCTGATACAGAAACTTAAGGCTTTTGACGTTTCAAAGGATAGGATTAGATTGGACGGCTTAATACCGCCAGAAATGAAAGATTTGAATAGATCTGTGGCGGAGAGGGCGCCGGAGAAGAAAGGTTTGACGGTGGATGATGCGAGAAAGTTACTAAGGGCGGCGCAATTAGAAATAGTTAAATCGAGGCTGAGAGAAATGGAGGAAATCTCAATACCTTTTTCTGAGTTTGTTCGGATCTGCGGAGAAGGCTGTTCGGATCCGGAACAAGGAATTCAGGTTGCGAAAACGCTTGATGAATCTGGAAACGTTATCGTTTTGGGAAATGTCGTGTTTATCAAACCGGAACAGGTAAAATTATTTTTCTAATTTATGACAAAAATTATAAATTATAGATATAGTAATTGAATATATTTGTCTCTGCTTATTAATTTGTTTTACAGATTAAACATTACTAGCATACATTCAGTCCCTGGAAACTGATTTCAATTAACCAGATAATCACAATAATTTTTTTTTAATATATATTTAAAATTTTGGAAATACCGAAAACTGATATTTTTTTATGATTATTTTTGTGTGTTGTTTTTTTTTTTTTTTTCAACAGGAGAATGAAACTTTGTTGTTTCGCCAGATCTAAGGACAAAAAAGCCCTTCAGTTTCTACGGTGTCAAGATTTTTTTCACCAATGGGCTTTAAAACCCATAAGTTTCCACCTCCTTGAGCTTTTCTCACCAAATCCTAATTAAAATTAAGACTTTGATTAAAATAAATAAATAAAGAATGAAAGAAAATTAAAAAAAAAAAAAAAAAAAAAAGAAAGAAATGAGTTTTTTTTTTTAGTATGTGGAGTAAATTGTCCACTTCATATATGCACTTATAATTTAGGCGTGCGAAATGGTTTTTTTTTTTTTTTTTTTTTGACAGGAAAGGAAAGAACTTGAAAAAAGATGGGAAAAAAAAAAAATGAATTGAAGAGTAAAATATAGGTCTTGAGGAAATTAATATTGAAATTAATTAAGAAATCCAAATTAGGTTTTAGATGTTGCAGAAGGTAACAAAAATGAAGGGTGGATTTTTTTTTTTTTTAAATGTTTTTCTTTGGCTTTTACTGGTTCATTTTTGTGTTTGACCTTTTTTTTTTTTTTGCTAATTTTAGAAGAGTCTGGAGCAGTAATGTGGAATACATTACATTCACAGCTGCTTTGGCCAAAAAAAAAAAAAGAACATTCACAGCTGTTTTCTACTATTTTTTTTCCCACTTTATTGTAAAATTAAAAAAAAAAAATTGAATTTTATTCCTTGATGAATTTTAAGGTTTGCTAACATTATTATTATTATTATTATTAGTCTATAGTTTGCTAAGAAAATAATAAAAGCCAGTAAATAGAGCTGTCCTTTACCCAAACAAATTTTGGTTTTGTTATTGTTATTACAGGTATTGAAAGCAATTGGAGGATTAATTCCATTACCAGCAACAAGCCCAAATGATCCAAGAAGAAAGGAATTAGAAGAAATGGAGAAACAGAAGTCTGCAATTGACATGAAAGCTGATACCCTTGTTCGCAGAGAGCTATGGTGTGGGCTTGGTTATCTAATTGTTCAAACAGCTGGTTTCATGAGATTGACTTTCTGGGAACTCTCATGGGATGTGATGGAGCCAATTTGCTTCTATGTCACATCTATATATTGCATGGCAGGTTATGCCTTCTTCCTCAGAACATCAAAAGAGCCTTCTTTTGAAGGATTTTATCAAAGCAGGTTTAATGCCAAGCAGAAAAAGCTAATTAAGCTTCATAATTTTGATTTGGAGAGGTATAATCAGCTTCGGAAAATTTGTTACCCGCCGGCGGCGACTTCAGGAAAGGTCTTCCCTGAAATTACTTCACTTGATGAAGCTGACAAGAATTGCTATGCTAATTGAAACATAGACAAAAGGATTAAAAAAAAAAAAAACGTACAAGAGAAATATACAATTTTGTTTACTTTTAACCCCATCGGTATGTAAGTTTTAGAATTTAGTTGCGGCTTTGTGTAACCTTATTGGAGAGTGTATTTCCCCTTCTTTTTAACTTTTACCCTTATTTCCATTGGATATATGTATGTCAAACTTCTTTCTAACATTTTTTTTTTTGCCAGAAACTTCTTTCTAACAGAAAATAATATAATAGTAGTATTTAATTAATCTACAATAACTTCAAAAATTCTTGAGGAATTGGGATTTTTTTTAAAAAAATTATTTATTTAGACTCATTTATTTTAGCTAGTGTTAGAAATAAATAAAATATAAAATACATTTCATTAAACATCAGTTTGAAATGAAGTTTTATGTTTGAAATGGAATTCATTTTGAATTTAGAATATCAGTAATAGTTTAAAATTCTATAGTTTTATTAACTTTTAACCATAGTTTTATTTATAGATTTTATTACTTTTAATAAAATTTGAGATAAATATAACCAATTTCATATAATTTAAAATTATAAATTTCTAAATTAGTTACTATTTAAATAAAAAAATTTTAAGTGCAAATTTATAAATAAATTTCATTTATACCTAGTATTTTTTTTTTTTTTTTTATTTCAACTTGAACATATTCATCCACTCAAGTTCAACCCTTTTTTGTAAGGAAGCTATAATTTCTTTTTCAATGGAGCAAACACAATTATTAAATTATTGAAAAAATAATAATTGTAACATCCAATTAGTTTTTATGATGAAATAAATATTCCATATTTTGCATATTTTACATTGTATTTTTCAATAATCAAAGAAAGTTTCATATATTTTAAATGAATATGAAATAAACAACCCACTTTTAATCTATTTGATTGGTGTGTGTTACTTGAAAAAATTTCAAGTATGATTTAAATTTTATAAAAAATGACTTAATTTTATAAAATATTTTAAAATTTTCAAAAATTTGTAGAATGATAAATTTTACAAAAAAGGGCTTGGTTTTACACATTATCGTGCACATTATTTTATAAAATTATTATTTTTACAAAAAAGATTGGGTTTTATAAAATATTTAATACCAAACAAAAAAAATAGTCTTCTTTTATATTATTCTATAAAATCACATTTTTTACATAAAAATACTTAATTTTATAAAATTCTCTAAAAATTTACAAAAATAGAGACCATCTCAAATAATATTTTGTAAAATAATAATTTTTTATATAAAATTGCTTCCTTTTATAAAATTTTCGCAAAACTTACAAAAAAAAAAGAGTAATCTTCCACGCACATAATTTTGTAAAATTATGATTTTTATAAAAAATAACTTAGTTTTACAAAATATGTGTCATTTTGCATATTATTTTATAAAACTACAATTTTACAGAAAATGACTTGAATTTTATAAAATAACATGCAAAATGATAATTTTTTTTATATAATTTTTCAAAATTTTGTAAAATCAAGAAAAACTAAACTTAAAAGCATGATAGAAAACACGGAACTACATAAATGAAGGATATGTTTGATATTGAGATTTGAATATATCGTTTGAGAAAACACCATTTTACTTATTTTATTTTTGAAAAATGCCATTTTAATTATATTGAAAAAAATTATTTAACTGTTTTGAAATTTTTACAAAATTCACTTTAAAAATTAAATTTTAATTTTTTTTAATTAATATTTTCATTATAATATTGTTATAATCATAATGGTAAAGTATAAGATTTAAATTTTACATTCAAAAAGTATTAAGATTTTAATATGGAGTTTTCATGGGTTTTTATCCTTTTGAACTCTCCAACTCTAAAAGGTTCGTAACACAATTGATATCCATCATCCTCCTGGTTGCAATATTCACCTGAGATTAGAAAAAATTTAATGTTCATAAAAATAATAATAATAATAACACAAGTTAAAAGAATAATATATACCCAAGAAACCTGAAGTAAAATGAGTTAAAATGAGATAAAGAATAAATACTTCACTTCTATTTCAGGAATATCCTTTTTAGTGATAAGATAAATATCTTTGCGTCCTTTTACAAGTTTTTTATTTTTTTGAAAAAAAACAGTTTATAACTTGTACGAGAAAATTTCCTAAAATAAATCAATTATGAAATAATTATTTCAAAAAAAGGTTGGATAGCAAATATAAGTAATGATATTTGAAGGAAAACTTTAAAAATAAATACTTAATGGTGCAAAATAGTTGAAAGTTTTCCTTTTATTGTAGTATTTAATTCCAAGTTAAGAAATTAAAAGAAAAAAAAAAAACAAATTCACTATTCTAACATGATGTCACAATCCAAAACATTTAGGTGAAACTTCATGTTCACCCCAATTATAAAGAAGCTAAGAGAGAAAAAAAAAGAAAAAAAAAGAAAAAAAAA
>CATKHJ010836775.1:0-31114 GCA_949750685.1 Vernicia montana
GTTTTCCTAGGTATTCTCCTTTCTTTGTAGCTAAAAAAAAAATAATCTTATTAATTAATTATTTAACAATCTTACTTAATAAAATAGATATTAGAAATCAATGAAAGTCTATTAATATCTATAAAAGTCTATCAATATCTATAAAAGTTTTTTAAAATAAAATCTTTAAAAGTCATTCATAATTTTATAAACTCCACATAAGTTATTAAAAATCCATAAACTCTGCAAAAGTCATTCAATTAAAAAAAATCTATAAAAGTTTTAATTGAATACACCCTCCTAAGTTATATTTCTAAAATTTTAAGTTTTTCTCAATTTTATTTTGTAAAAATACTTCCTATATATCATCATCATCATCATCACTAGAATTTTAACTTTTAATTTTAATAAACGATAAGGCAATCCAGATAAATTTAAAATGTTAAGAAATTCAGTTGAATACATTATATTTACAGAAACTCAAATAAAATGAGTAATTTAAGATTTGCAAAATTTAACTTTTGTAGCTAACTAATAATAATAAGAATAGAATAATTTTTAAAATAGAGCTTTAACAAAAAAGTTGCCTTGTCCTCTGACAAGTTTGTATGCCTTATTCCTTTGACAAGCGTCCTTGCTTTCTTGTTCTTTTGTATGTTATCTAATCATGTCATCATCACTTAATCAACAAATGTCATTGGAAGAGCTTTATTCAAAGGTCTCTTTGGATGACGAAGAAAGAGACAGCGTTAATCTTATTGGGAGTGGAGAAGTTGCTAATGAGAGTGACCTAAACCATGCTGTTGTGTTTAGGTTGCTAACTGATAAAGCTTTTAATGTTAACTTCATGAAACAGACTCTGGCATCGATATGGCGATCGGGGAAAGGGTTGTTTATCCAAGACCTAGGGCCAAATCTGTTTTTATTCATTTTCTATCATGAAGTAGATATTAGGAGAGTTCTTGATGGGAGTCCCTGGTTTTTCAATAACCAACTGCTACTTATGCAATGGGTACATCCAAATGAAGTCCCAAGCAACATTCCCCTATACCACATAGAAATGTGGATGCAGGTGTACGATTTACCGTGTGGTTTTAACTCAGAGATTGTGGCTCAGCAGATTGGAAATACAGTGGGTCAATTCCTGATTTCTGATGCCAATAATTTTACAGGTTACTGGCGTGAGTATATGAGGCTTAAAGTTTGTTTGGATGTCAGAAATCCTTTGAAAAGACGAATGAAGATTAAGAAGTCCAATGATCAGTGGCACTAGGTCAATTTCAAATACGAGAATTTGCCTCAATTTTTTTACATTTGTGTTAAAATGGGACATGTTGATAAATTATGTGATAAGCTCTTTGAATTGGTTGGGAAGGAGATTGTCAAACCGTACAGACCATGGATGTGTGCTACTCCAAGAAAATCGCAAATCAATATTGGTGAGAGGTGGCTCCGCCCTGTCCCTCCGTCTATGGCGGCTTCTGATGGTAAGCATGTAGGGACAAGTGGAAATTTGATAATTCCTATAACTGAGCCGATACTGATGGATATGGAGCAAAATCAGGGAGGTGATGAAGGTGTTGTGCGTGCTCCGATTTTGATAAGTGGAAATAAGGAAAATGGTGAGCAGACTAAGAAAAGTGGAGGAGTTAAGGAAGGGATCATGATTAATGATCCTAAGCGGCGTCGTAGGGAAGAAGATGGAGATGTGGGTAATTCAGAATCAGCCCAACAATTTCAAGTCCAGGGTGATTTTGTTGGTAAAAAAAACTTGAAAAAGGTGGGTCTTGTTCAGCAGGCCCACCTAGGCCAATGAGTCTCATTAGTTGGAACTGCCGTGGGCTTGGCAACCCACGAGCAGCCCAAGTCCTAATGGACTTAGCTAGGGATAAGAGGCCTAATATGTTCTTTTTATGTGAGACTTTATATAAAAGAGCTAGAGTTGAAGTATTGAGGAATAGATTGGGATTTGAAGGTTCATTTGCTGTTGATTGTGTTGGACATAGTGGTGGGCTTTGTATTATGTGGAGGGGTGTCAAAGAGGTCCAGTTACTTAGTTACTCCAAGAATCATATTGATGTTAGGTTTACGAAGAAGGAATGTGGGGCATGGAGAGTTACTGGCTATTATGGAGATCCAGATAGAACAAGGAGGCGCAATACATGGAATTTGTTGAGGTGTCTTGCTCAGCAATCAGATATGGCTTGGATTGTGGTAGGTGATTATAATGATATGCTCTCTTTGGATGAGAAAAGAGGTGGCAATCCCTAACCGCAATGGCTATTGGATGGGTTTCGTACAACGGTGCTCGATGGTGGATTGACGAATCTTGAAATGGATGGTCATTTGTTCACATAGGAGCGTGATAGAAATACAGAGAATTGGATGGAGGAAAAAATTGATAGGATAATAGGTAATTCAGCCTGGTTCAGAATGTTCTCCAACTGCCGTGCTTCAAATTTAGGTCTATTTTCTTCTGATCATTCTCCTCTATTTGTTGATCCTTTCCATGTTTAATTGATTGATTTTAGTAGACGATTTTCGGGTCAAAAATGTATGGTTGAAAGAGGAAGGTTGCTTGGAGTTGATTAAGCAGGTGTGGGAAGCGTATTCAGAGAAGCATTTAGTTGAAAAACTCCAAGTTTGTGGCTTTGAGCTGAAAAAATGGGGAGAGGCTGTTACTTAGAATTTCAAAAATCAAATTAAGCAGTGTAAGGAGAGAATGAGTATTTACCGAGGTAGCCACGATGTCGTAACAGTGGAGGAGTTTAAAAAGGCCAGGCTACAGTATTATAGAGTTTTACACCAGCAAGAGCTTTTTTTGGAAGTAAAGAGCTAAAGCATTTTGGTTGAAAGAAGGTGACTCCAACTTAAGGTATTTCCACTCAATTGCTACTAAAAGAAGAAAGAATAATCAATTCACCCGTCTTAAGGATGCTGCAGGGGTTTGGAAATCATGGGAAACTGGGTTACCTGAGGTTATTTTGATCAACTATACAATTCTAGCAATCCTCAACTTCAAAGTGTGCTGGATGGGATTCAATGTCGACTTTTTAATGATCATAATGAGATGTTGTTGGCCCGATTTACTGAAATTGATGTCAAAGAGACTTTGTTTTCCATGCATCTAGATAAGTCTCCGAGCTTGGACGGCTTGAATCCATATTTTTTTCAAAAATTATGGCCTATTATTGGGAAGGAGTTTGCAGCTGATTGTATTCGAATAATTGATCAAGGTATTATGCCGACTCACTAAAATGACACTGGTATTGTGTTAATCCCTAAAAAGGTTGTCCCTGAATCTATGGGTGATCTAAGACCGATAGCCTTATGTAAGGTGTAGTATAAGGTCGTGGCTAAAATGCTTGCAAATAGATTGAAATTTTTATTGCTTGATCTGATATCTAAGTGTCAAAGTGCATTTATGCCTGGGTGTGTTATTTCTGATAATATTTTAATTTCGTTTGAATTAATGCACTGCATGAAAAAGAAGTTTCAAGGGAAAAAGGGATTGTAGCTCTGAAGGTGGACATGAGCAAGGCATATGATCGCCTTGAGTGGAGTTTTGTAGAGGGTGTTCTGATTCGGTTGGGGTTCAGTGAAAAATGGGTTTCTCTCATGTCTATGTGTATGTCTTCTGTGCGTTATTTCGTCATCCATAGGAGTACGAACTTAGGTCCTGTTTCCCCTCAACGTGGTCTTCGCCAGGGAGACCCGTTGAGTCCATACTTGTTCATTATTACTGTTGAGGGACTTATTTCACTTATTAATATAGCTGTTTAGCAGGGTACTATATGGGTGTAAGATTTCGAGAGGGGCCCCAGCCATTACAAGCCTTTTCTTTGCAGATGACTCTTACTTTTCCTTCAATGCATCAAGACAAGAAGCTCAGGGGATGTTGGATATTCTCAAGACCTATGAGTTGGCTTCTAGTCAGTTTATCAATGTCCAGAAATCTTCTCTATATTTTAGTTCAAATACGACAGATGAGGTCAAAAGAGAAGTTGGTAGTACTCTGAATGTTCAAACTACTGAAGTTTAGTCAAGTTATCTTGGGTTACCTACTGTCATTGGGGCTAACAAATCTGAAGCCCTTGGATTCTTGAAAGATAAGATTAGAAAAAGGCTATTTAATTGGAACAATAAGCAACTATCTCGGGCTGGCAAAGAGATAATGTTGAAGACAATTGCACAGGCTATACCAAATTATGCTATGGGGATTTTCTTACTTCCCCTGTCCTTTTGTGACGATCTAGAAAAACAAATGAATCTATATTGGTGGTCATCTGATAAAGGTGGGACGAGAGGTATGCATTGGTTGAGCTGGAAACGTCTCAGTAAAAGAAAATCAGTAGAGAGATTGGGTTTTAGAAGGATTCACGAGGTAAATCTGGCTATGTTAGAGAGGCAGGGTTGGAGATTATTAACTCGACCTCATTCTCTTGTTACACGGCTATTGAAGGCTAAGTACTTTCCTCGAGTCTCTTTGTTTGAAGCAGAAGTACGAAACAATCCTAGCTACACTTGGTGTAGTATTCATTCAGTAATTGATCTTATGAAGAAAGGGTGTTGTTGGAGAATTGGCAATGGTGAGAAGCTTCGAATTGATGAAGACCCATGGCTTCCAGATAGTGAAAATTCTTACATTACCACTGCTTTGATTCCTATGGCTAATGTGAGGTATGTTGCTGATTTATTGCTTCATAACCCTGCTCGTTGGAATATTGATCTGGTGCGTGACTTGTTTGACATTCGTGATCAAAATTTGATCTTAAATATTCCATTGAGTCTGAGGAGAACAAAGGACAAGTTATGGTGGCAATGGGAGGGTAGAGGTAATTATACTATGAAGAGTGCCTACAATTTTTTGGTTGATCAATATGAAGGTGCTTAGGCTAATGAAGATGGTACTGTTTGGAATAAATTGTGGAACTTCAAGGCACCGACTAAGGTAAAGCACATGTTTTGGCGTGCTATCAAAGGCTGTTTACCAACTAAAGAAAGATTGAGCAGTAGAGGTGTGGAGATTGACTTGCTATGCCCAGTGTGTGGTTGTTATGCTGAAACAATTTCTCATGTTTTACTTCAGTGTGATTTTGCTAAGGGTTGCTGGAGTTTTGCTGCCCTTTTGCCTGTTAATCATGAGATTGAGAATTTTTTTGATTGGTTTAAGTCCATTAGTAGTCAGGTGTCTCTTTCCGTTTGTGCTCAACTCTTTTCTATTTGTTGGGGTCTCTAGAAGCATAGAAATGAAGTAGTATGGGAAGGCCGATTTTCATCTGTTGAAGCAATTGTTCAGAATGCTTTATCTTTTCTTGATTCTTGGTTGAAGTTCCAACAAGTAAAAGCTTCGAACATCCAACCTGGTTCTTCTGTAACAAATTATTGGAAGGTTCCTCCATCTAGCTTTCTAAAACTGAACTTTGATGCAGGTGTCTTTCAGGATCAAAACCAATGGTGTTTTGGTTGGTTGCTTCGAGATAGTGCAGGTGAGTTCCTTCATGCTGCTGCTAGATCAAGTGCCGGTGTAGTGTCCCCTACCATAGCAGAAGCAATGGGTATTCGAGAGGCACTTAGTTGGTTGAAGGAGTTAACGAAGATTGCATTTTTCTTTTAAAAAAAAAAAAATAAGAATAAAAAATTAAGAAGGCAATTAACTTTTGTAACTCAAATATTTTAATTTTTATAACTTTTATAGAATTTAATCGCAACTAAAATGGCTACACGTGCCAGGCACTCATCAAAACAAATTTTTTTTTTTTTTTTTTTGCCAAAGCATCAAAGCAATTAAGAAGAAACAAACAAATTTTGAAATCATGCTAGCCAGAGCCGGTTGGTTGCCTTAAGCCCACAAAAAATGTGAGGCCCGCCCCTCAAAAGAAAAGTTTGTTTGTTTGATTGTTTATTTGTTTATTTTATTTATTTTTTTTTAAGAATGAGAACGTCACCCTATAAAATTAAAAAAAAAACACTTATTTTTTCATTTATACTAAATTTGTTTCGGTAAAAATAACTTATTTTTAAAAAATATTTTTTCAAAAACTAATTTTCTATTATTTGATTACAATATTAAAAATTTCAATTTATAAGACTATAAACATATTTAAATTTATAATAATTTCGTAATTTTAAAATTTTATTGTTAAATATGAGAAAAAATATATAAAAATAATAAATTTAGTGATCAGCGGCGACTGGCGGCTAGCGATGGTTGACGGCGGCTAGCTTGGTCATTAATGGTCATCAATGATCATCAGTAGTGAATATCGGTGATTGACAAATTAATAAATTTATATTTACATATTTTTCTTTCATTATAATAAGTTTGTCAAAATCCGAAAAATGACTTCCCATTTTGAAAAGAGGAAGTTATTTTTCTTAAAAAAGTCTTAGTTTTCTATTGATTAGAAAAATATTTTCCGTTTAGTAATTTTTCAAAAGGTTTCAAACGTCATAAAATACGAAAAATATTTTCCCCTAAACAAATGTAGTCTTAATGAGATTTAAAAAAAATTATGATAATTGAAGATTTGAATTCACGCATCAAGAGCGTTTATTATCGCTACGATTTTTTTTAAAATTAAAAAAAATATTAAAAAATATTTTTTAAAAAATTATTATTTTTTATTTCTTATTTATTCAAAAACATTTTGAAAACATCCAAATTTCAAAATCTTGTTTTTCTATTCAAAAAAAAAAAAAAATAGAAAAAAAGAAAAAGAAAGAGGATAACCAAGGGGGCATGTTCTATTTTTTTTTTTAATCTCATTCTTTTAGCAATCCACGCACTGTCCACTGACCCGACAATAAAGACCGTTTCCTAGTTCGCCTGAGGCCTTACTTACAGCCTCAAAATAGAAAGAAGAGTTACTGGCGGCGATCACTGCGAATGGAGCGCCATTTCAACCTCTAAGAGACCAAAGTTGGAAAGATTTGAATTTAATTGCAACTCTTTAATCAGGTTCAGATTTGAATTTTATTGCTTTTCACTGATTGATTGCTATATGATCTATTTGCACTGTGCAATTGGTCTAAATATAAGCGATGGTGCTTGGCTTCACTTTCATTTAGTTTTTGTGTTTTCCTAAGAAAATGGTCATTTGAATTTTTGCCTTCTGTTCATTTGGAGGGATTAATTGAAGAAAAAAAAATTGAAATTTGATGTGGGTAATGTAACATGACCTTAGTTTCAGAACTGTAAAATGAAATTACTTGCTCCATTTCAAAGATAAAGCAATATGATTAATGGATTGGTTGTGGTGATGATGAAAGAATTAATGGTTTTAACTTTTAAGATTCCAAGGGAAGAGAAAAAAGAGAAAAAGAAGACCAAGGGATGGGTATGATTACAGGGGTAGAGTTCCCGATTGATTGCAAAATGTGACTATAGGAAAGCAGAAAGCTACAAAATTTATGCCCTTGCTGTTACTACAGAACAGAATTTGGTGTTTTTCTTTTTCTTTTCAATATTTTATTAAGTTATTTTTATGGGATATTAATTTATTCATCTTCCCTTTGAGTCTTATGAGATTTTAGGCAAACTCATGTTCTACATTGTGGGTATATTTTGATCTTATTTCTCCTGTTGATAGTGGTGTCAAGAATGAGACAGAGACAAAGTGCAGCTAAATCATTGTCATCTGAACTCACATCTCAATACCCTAATCTCTCCAAACAAGGAGGAGGAGGAGAAGAAGAAGAGAACAGATCTAAGAAATCTAACATTCTTCCCTCTTCAAAGAACATTTTTGCTCTCTGTCTGGCATTTCGAATAGCAAATTCTCTGTTGATACAAACGTATTTCAATCCAGATGAGCACTGGCAAGCGCTTGAAGTTGCTCATCACATTGTATTTGGGTAAATCTTTCAACTTTCTCATCTATTTGGATGATACCTTCTTGATTTTGGTTGAAGAATTTAAGTTGTTTATTTTTTTGTAGTGGAAGCGCAATGAGTTTGGTCATTAGTTCTTAGATCTTGAAAGTACACTTTTTTTTTTCTTTATCATGAAACATTAGTGTATTTTGATGAATTTTCTTTTTTTTTTTTCCTAAGAAAAAGAAATTTCATTAAGACAGAAAGAAAGAAGTCTATAATGTAGAGGATAAGAGATCTTCCTAGCCAAACCAATATGTCAATACAAAGGGATAAATTACATGAAAGATACTTCCTGAAAAAGTAATCATCCAATCAAGCTGAGTGACACTTAAAGATGCTCCCTGAATGGCAAGGCACAGGCCTAAAAAGACATTTCAGTAAAATTTTAAACTCAGTTGAATTTTGAGAGCATCCTTTTGCTCCTATAATATCAAGGTTTACCCAGAATTTTTGGCAGTGGGAGTGCTTTAAAATTGGTAAATTAAGATGTGTCTAAAATGGCAGGTATGGTCACTTGACTTGGGAGTGGAAGAAGGGAATTCGTAGCTATTTGCATCCATTGGTGTTTGCTTTGCTGTTCAAAGTTCTTGCTTTGTTAGGTCTTGATACTCCATGGTTCATGGTAAATTAAGTTCTGTGCCTTTCTGTTATGACATTTAATTAGAAGTTAGTAGTTGGTTCGCTTTATGTATTCTCATGCTTGATTAAATAAAGTTTGCTAAATCAATGCCTAAGAGTCTTATGGTATTTCTAGTGTTTTGGTATGCTTAGTTACTTGCATGTATAGATTCAGTAGGAAATAAAATAACAGCATTTGATACTTGTAAACTGGCAATATGTTGGATTGCAGTTCATGGCTTTGAACCTATCAATGATTAAATGATTGAAACAAAAAAAATATGCTTGAAACTTGAATTGGTGTAAGATTAATATGGACTATAGAGTGAATACAGAGTTGGAGAAAAAGTGGAAAAGAAAATGGTTGTGTGGGCCTTTTGTAAAATGGTGAAGGTCCTTGCTGCTGTTACATGCTTACGTTGACCTTCAAAAGTTTCTGTTCTGAGACTAAGACAGAATGTTTGAAGCTAGTGCAATTTGCTTTATTATTGTATTTATGTTAATACCCTGTAAGATTAGATTGAAAAACTGATCAAGGTTATCACGTGTATTTTCTTACTATAGTTATATGATATGTATACTATATAGCCGACCCCAATTAATTTTGAGATTAACGCTGAGTTGAGTTGAGTTATATAGTATGTATACCAATAAAAGTAATATTTTGGGACATGAAGTTGCTTTTGAAGTTCCTCTGCATCGTTTTGTTTCAACTAAACAGCAATTTATAACATATATTTACTGTTTCAAGTTCCTTCAATGAATTCAGATTCATTTTATGCTTGAGGTCTCTTAGTTCTTTTTTTTTTTTTTTTTTTGGAGGATGAGGTCTCTAAGCTTATTGATGGCCAGCAAATTGATTCATTTTGTTACGATAATCATGTGCTTAAGTGTATGTTTGTTTTTACTACTCTGTCTTATGCCATTTTCATAAAATCATTAAGGAGCGTTTGGTCAAGCAAGGTCTTGGCAGGATAAATTCATGTGATCCTGAGGCCACAAACTTTGTTGGTCTCACTGGTTTATAGCCTGCTTCTATTAGAGCCACACAAAATGAAATTGAATTGGAAATGCTTTTCACATTTATGGCCCTAGTGCAGGACCTTGCTTAGGTAGACCCTTGGTTCATGTCCTGCAAGTTGATTTTGTTAAAGACATAGGTGGTGTTAGATAACACCATTCCAAACTTCAAATCAAATTTTCAGCACTTATTAATTTTGAGTTGTTAAGTAACATATCACTTAAAAGTCTCAATTAAATTAAAATTCTCTTAAAATGTTAAATCAAAAATTTTAACTTAATATTTGCATTTAATATAATAAGTGATTATATTTTTAAACATTTTTAGAATTTAAAATTTTTGTCACTTATATTATTCAACACAAAATTTAGACTTACATTTTCAGTATTTAATTTTCAGTTTTACCAAATATTACTATAATGTCCATGAGCTGAACCTTGGGTTGGGTGGTATAGAGTGAAATGTGGTGAAGTTGTGATATGTTAAATTGAAATTTGTGATGATGCATGCCACATACCCTTACATTTATTATTCGCTTTCTTCTTATAGAGGCATGCCTATCATCCTTATTGTTTTTTAAAAAATTGAGTGCAAGTACAAGCACAAGTCACTAGGAATAGTACAACAATTACTTCGTTGCATAATTCATTTTCTTAAGCAGAAATTGGCTAGCTTCTTTTTGTTTTACTGCTTCCAAAAATGAAATAAACTGTAGGTGCATAGAATAGCTGTGCTTTTGTTTGTCTACTATTCAAAGGTGTGGTATATTGTTGTTTGAATGTGTACTTATATCTTGTGCCTTGTGCTTTGTAGATCAACGCTCCACGACTACTGCAAGCCCTGTTTTCTGCAGTTGGTGATTTGTTCTTGTACAAACTTTCCTGTGCTGTCTTCAATTATTCTGTAGCAAAATGGGCAGTATCCTTCAACTATGCCTTTGTGTGTGTGTTTCAGATTAAACTATAGTTGATTATATTTCACTTCTTTTTCCAGCCAGAAGATGCTTATCCATGATTAATACAAATTAATATAATGTTTGTGAAAGATCATTCACTTAACTGTGTTATAGCTCTTCTCTCAATTGGCAAATTGGTTCATGTTTTTCTGCTTCAATCGTACATTATCAAATAGCTTGGAAACTGTTCTTACACTTGTGGGTTTTTACTTCTGGCCCTGTATGAGAGAATCTCCTAGTAAAGTACAATTGGTTTCAAGAAAGTGGGGTTTGATTGTGGCAGCATTAGCTTGTGCAATTCGACCAACGAGCGCTATCATTTGGGTCTATGTTGGCCTTCTTGAGCTGTTTGTCACACGTGATAGATTGAAATTCCTTATTCTGGAGGTGGTTCCCATTGGGTAGGTGTTAATGCATCTTTCCACTTCTCTACTTGTTCCAAATTATCATTATTTTTTCTTTTGTCAAGTGCTGAACTTCTATGATCTGATTTTCTTTTAGTTTTTTATGTTGATTTTTCCCCTCCTTTGTGTAGAATCATCATTTTATGATGTGGTTAATTTAATTGTATAGTTCATCCATAATCATAATTTATAAAACTAAGTACAAGAAATACTAGGAAATTAAAGCTTGCACACTGTAACATTTGGGATATAAATGGGCTGATGGCTGTAAACTTGCAACTTTAACCTTATTTTAGGTGCTATAATAAGGGATAAGCATTGAAAGGTTGGTTGGTGTAGGAAAGCTTGCAGGACTGATATTCTGTCATCGTTTTGGGTTTATTTGAAAGAGGGAAGGAGCAGAAACTTAGGTAAATAACTAGAATTTGTTACCAAGAATAACTAAGACAGAAAAATTAACCGAAGGAAAGCTGAAGGGAAACAAATTATTTGGCTATGTTGCAGAGTAGTTAAGGCACTGTGAGTGAACTGCACCTGTGAATAGTAAATTAAAGGATTAGGCTTCACACCCAAGGTTCCTTTAGCACCTTACTTACTATTGAATTGCATCAGACAATCCGAGAGCAATAATTGCATGAAAATTTATGCTCAAATTAACCTTAAACCTTTAGGTTTTGGGCTAGCAAAGAAAACTTTAAGTATTAATGCTGTTCTAAACCAATAAGGACTCGTAATGAAAATAAATACTCCTAAAGTCTTCTAGACTGCTTTTCCAGCAAAGTTAGAAAATAGGAAAATACCCATTGGACTTAAAATAAGATTCTTAGGACTAGAAGTACTGTATGATATCCCAAATGAACCCAATCTAAATTTCTTGATTATTAAATCTTCTTCTGCAAGGCAAAGGTTTATACTTGTACCAATCAACATATGATACAGTAAATCAAGCAAAGGTTTATCCAATCAAAGTATGATTCAATAGAATTAAGACAAACACTAAATAGTGTAAAATTTACTATACCTTCAGAGTCTGGAACTTATAACTTGAGTTTCTTAGTGATGTCAACTGCTGTTTCTTGAAGATCTTGACTAGTCCTCGTGTATTCTTTTTAAGTAAGGATTTGACTAGTAGTTGCTCCTTTGGTTGCTTGCTAGAGTTCACAAAGCTAGTCATCTAAGGTATAACTTTGGGTTTATATAAGCTAGAATGAGTAGAAAATTAGGTAAACAGCCAAAATTTTCAAGTAACTAGAGTAGCTAGGCAGCAAAATTGCAGAAATAAAGTAGATTATGGAAGCTATTTGTCAAGTAGTTAAGGCACTATGAACAGTACCCTATCAATAATAGAAAGGTTTAGACTTCCATCCTAAACTTTCTTAGGCATCATACCTAAGGTTCCATAGGCATCGCACAGCACAAAGGAGCATAAGTGCTGGAATTTTTGTTGGTTGAAAAACTGAATAAAACATTGGTAAATATTGACTCAACTAATCCTAAACCTTTAAGCCACTGGACTCTCAAAACTAATCTTAAGCTTCAAGGGTTTGGACTCCAAACTAAAAGGATTAATTCTATCTTAACCCAATAAGGACTTGAGTTAATACATCCAAATAAAACTATAGACTCCTAAAAACAAGGCTGACAGTCTTTCTAGTGCAAGTGGAAATTATAGATGGCTCCTACTTCCTAAAAGAAAAAATTATGCAATTTTCTGCTCAAGAATATGAAAGCAAGACAGACCACTTAGGCCTTGTTAAGTTCCTAACCAAGCATTTCATCATTAGCCATTTGCCAAATTAGCCCTATGTGACATCTAGACTGTAACTTTAAGTTCCATTAGTTTTTAAATTTGAATTTTCCAGAGTTCCTTGTCTGCATCTTTTGAACATATCAAATACATGTTATGTAAGCAGTCACTACATATGACTGTCGGAAAATGTTGCATTTAGGTATCATGTTACCTACATTTGTTTTTCTTTTGGTTTTATTTGGTGGGTGTTTGGACTTTTGAGATCTTGATTCCTTGTAATGCATACTAAATTTATATGAATTTGAGACCGTGATTCCTTGTAATGCAATTAAATTCATATGAATTAAATCTATTGCTAATACTTCATCATATGCTTTAGTTGCTTATTATCTCAATTCATTATGGGAATTACCTGGAACCATTCATATAAGTTCATTGTTATTATTGTTACGGTTATAGTTTGTGTGTGCTTATGGTTTTGTTTTTCTTATAATTTGTTTACTGTATCAGGGCTTTGGTGCTTGGTCTTTCATGTTTGTTGGATCGTTTGATGTATGGCACATGGGTCATAGCGCCTCTTAATTTTCTTAAGTTCAATTTTCTTTCTTCTGGAGGAGATTATTACGGAACTCACAAGTGGCACTGGTACTTCTCTCAGGGATTTTCTGTTATGCTCTTCACATTCTTACCATTTGCAATAGCTGGCATCATCAAGTCTAAACGTTGGAAGCTTTCTGGTCTTATTGCATGGGTTTTAATTCTTTACAGTATATTGGGTCACAAAGAATTCAGGTACTTCACTGGCAGCATCCTTGACTGATCAGCACAAGTTCTTAAATGTAATTCATCCTTAATTATACCATTGGCTATAGGTTTGTCTTGCCTGTGCTGCCATTAGCTTTGATGTTCTCTGGATATGCATTATCTGTGATGGCAAGACCAGATTCTCCGGATGGTAATAGGAAAGGTTCTTCATACAGTCATAAAAAATGGCCGTCAAAAGTGGGGTTCGCTGTCATCTTCTTGTTAGCTACCAATATTCCAATGGCTTTCTATATGAGCTTGGTTCATCAGGTAAATGGGGTGCCTCTTCTGTAGTCACGGAGCTGACTACAAGCCATTTAATCTAACAGCTTCATATGGTTCATTGCTTCAATGTTCAAGACTTCAGAATTAAGAAAATATTAGGATTTACTTTATTCTTATCCTTTCGTTTTCTTTTATCTGCACAATGTTAGTTGTGAAATTAACATGGGAGAAAACTTTTATTTACCTAAAAAGAAAGAGAGATAAAGAGAGGAGAGAAGGGGGATGGGGGAAGAAAAACTACTGGTAAAAAAGTTAGTATGATATTGTCCAGTTTCTATATGGTTCTCTTTTATTGATACTTTCAAGCATCATGACAGAGGGGAACTGAGGATGTAATGGTCTATCTATCGAAAGAAGCCCACAATGAGAAAGTAAAAAGTATTCTATTCTTAATGCCCTGCCACTCCACACCTTACTACTCTACTCTCCATCACTGTCTGCCCATGCGTTTTCTAGACTGCTCACCAAGGTTTGAACTTTGTCAATTTGGTTGAAGTATAGTTTTCTTTTTCATGCTTTATTTTGATGTTGCTATTCAAAAATTTCATTCTGATCTGATATCTCAATCCTCCAGTGAAGAGAAAGGAATCCCTGATGAGTCTGATCGTTTCATGATGGATCCTGTTGGTTTTGCATCAGAATTGGCAAAAAACTGGTCTCTGCCAAGTCATGTTGTATTATTTGATTCAGAGGAGAGACTGTTGAAGGATTTTCTGATATCACATTCTTTCAGAGAGGTACATGCCAAGCTTTTACTTATTTATTATCTATGCAGTTTTGCTTTCAATCCTATGCATTTCTTTTCATTTCTTATCCAAGTATATAATGTAATGACAGATAAAAAGGTTTTTCCATGCTCACTTCAAGGTGGACCGTGATCTTCAGGCATCTGTCGTTGTATATGCTTTAACTGATTAAATTCTCCATTGTTTTCTGCATCCAGACCTTTGTTTTTTCCCCATTGTAAACCAAATTATTGTTCAAAGTATATAGGTGTTAACAATTTAATATCTGAAACAGCTGAGGTGCATTGAACTTCATAAAGGGAATTTTGCAGTTAACTTACTGTACACTTTCTGATCCTAAGATTATTATTTATTTGTCACTATTTATTTCATCTTAAATTACTTATTATAAATAGAGTATACTATATTTATATTATAAATTTTAATGATATTATAGCATTCTTCTGTATTCCATATTCCTTTTCTCTCTTGTTTGGCTAATTGTTCCAGAAGGGAAAATAAAATAAATATTTCTTTTTCCTTTTCCTTTTCCTTATATATAAGTTGGAATTCATTAAAGTTTAACCTTATGGAAGGGAAGAATTTTATTTATTTATATATTTATTTTTTGTGATGATTAACCTTCTCTTTCACAGACAATTTACATTTAAGTTAAATCCATTTAATTTATCTTCTGACAATCATAATTCCCATTCCTTCATGCCTATCCAAATAAAATATATATTTTTTTCCTTTTTCTTATTATAAAATTTATAAAATAGACAATTGGGAAAATATTTTCTCCTCTCATCTCTTTCCTTCTAAAAGAAAATACAAAAATCCAATTTTATCCTTGCAACGTTATTATTGTGAAAATACAAAAAAATACACTAATTCAAACAAGATTAAAAACAACTGAATATTTAAAATTTTTTAAAAAACCACCAAATATACAAATAGAAATAAAAAAATGATGAGAAATTATTTAGTTTACGAAATATACATAAATTTTTTTCCCTATATTTGTGTGAATTCATCTTTTATAAATTTAAATGAGTTTTCATATAATATATTATTTTCATGTGTACTAAAAAAAAATATCTAATGGTTTCCTGCAATATAAATTTTACACAATTACTTAATGCTTTTACATTATAAATATTATATATTCCATAGAAAATTACTATTTCTTTTTTTTTCTTATGAATTATAACTGATGATGCAGGCTTCATGAATTGGTTTTGTTTAAAAATATAACAAGTTTCTAGAAAACACTTAAGTTACAAGATATACTATACATAGAAATATTCTGACTTATGGCAATCAATGATTCTGTTTTTTCTTTTGGTACATATGAAAATTTTGGAGGGATGAGATGAGAGAGTTAAAAGCTAAATTTTTTATCGGCAAAAGTGATAAATGGGTCATTAAACATAATTTTTGGGATTTAATAAGGTTAAAATAACTTTTTTTTTTTGGATACACATACACAAAAATTTTTTATTTCATATTTGCTGAGTCTTATAACTGATAGTATTAAGAGCGTGACAGCTAAAAATAATTTTCTCTTTTTTTTTTTTTTTGGATGAGATTACCAGCTAAAAATAGTACTATAAAAAGACTAAAAAATATACAATACATCATCATTTTGTGGAGGTGCTCCAGCAACCCTAAAGTAAAAAAAGACAAAAAAAACTAAAATTGAGGGAAGACCAAGGCACTCTTTTAATGAACAATAACTATTTTCTAACTTTAATGTACTTATATAGTTTATTATTATATTTTTAAAATATTATCTATTTATTTTTAATTATTATATTAAAAATAAATACAGTAATAGAAATTTGTGTTAATATAATATGTTTATACATATTATATAAGAGAAAAATAATTTAATATATTTTAAGCTAATTGTATTATTTATGAAGTAAATAATAATAAATTTATATTATAGAAAAATATGCATTTTAAATTTTATTACTAAAAAATGGTTCAAATGATATATATATATATATATATATATATATATATATATATACTCTAAAATCAATTATTAAATTTTTTTAATTCATTAATTTAAAATTTAACTTAAATTATGATATGTAATTATTAAAATATAAATATATCAAATAATTATAAAGTTGATGTATATATAATAATAATTATATTTATTAACATTGTATTATTATATAAATTAATTAAAATATCAATTCAAGTTTGAACTATAGTTTTTTTGAATTTTAATTTAAAATCAATTAAAATTTGAATTTGAGATTTTAATAACAATCAAATCAAATTAAGTTGAGATATCTCGATTATCTTATTGAGCCTACAAAATATAATCTTTATTTTTTTTTTTTGAATTTTAATTTAAAATCAAACAGAGGAGAATATGGTACTGTTTTTAAACCCTCAAATGATGCTGCAAAGTGGCAAATTGTTTTTGAAAAAATCTTCTAATTTTTTAATTATTTAATTCCATTATTTGCTCTCACGTGATTTTGGTAGCGAATGTGTTTCACACAGTTAACAATATCAATTACAGGACTCAGTATGCATGAAATAGGAAGTTTGAGGCATGTGTGTCCAAAAAATTATTTTATTCTCATTAGTCCTCGACAATTAAGTTTAAGAATCCATTTATCACTTTTGCTATTTTTTTTAATCTATATATTAATTACGACATAAACAATTGACTTCGCTAAAATTTCCAATAGTCAAATACCTAAAAAAATTTAAAATATATCCTACGAATTATATATATATATATATATTGTTAAAAATAATGTTAAAAAAAAAAAAGAAATATATTGTCAAGGTGCCTACAATTTGATATATTGAATATGGAAGGTGTTGGGAGCCTATATAAAGGCTCCCATCTTCCTTCCAAAAATGATCATCCTCTCTATTTAGTATCTCCACATTTGTATATTTATTTTAATAATCCATTGTAATTCCCTTATTATTGGGTGATCCCTCTCTTTTATTACAATAAGTTTTGGTCCTAATTTTGTAACTTGTTGTTTGATATTTTGTATAATAGAGGTTAAGAATACTGAGTGTATTGAGTTTTGGGATTGTGAGATATTTATTCTCTCTGTTGTACCAACTTTTGAGTTATTAGTGAATTTTTATCTCCTTCGCTCGTGGACGTAGGCTTACGCCAAACCACGTTAAATTTTGTGTGATCTTTATTTGTTATTATTTTGTTGTCCAATTCTATGTACATCTCCAAATAAATATTTAACCGTGTCAAAATTTCCAACAAGTGGTATCAGAGCCTATGGTTTATATTTGTCCCAAGTGATTACTCGTTTGTGAAATTCTCACGTGGCTTTCTATGGTGGAGTTGGTGTTGCCTGTAGTTTATTCCGCTGCAGATGGTTTGAGCATTTGGTGGACAACCATGGTTTTTTGTTTAGGGATGAAAAGGCAATGGTTGATATTTTTTGGGATCATGGTGATAACAAAATTTGTTATAGAGAAAATTGAAGCTGTAATATGCTTTTGTTGGAGAGGGAGTTTGCATAAAAAAAAAAATTAATTAAACTTTTGTGTTTTGTGGAGAAGGAGAATGAGTTTGCTAATTTTAAATTATGGTGAAATTTTGTTCGAGGTGAAGTTATTATATATATATATTTTTTAACATTTGGTGGAGATTTGTTAAAAATAATGTTAAAAAAAAAAAGAAATATATTGTCAACTTTGTAGGCACCTTTCGGTGCCTACAATCTTGAAAATTGTAGGCTGAAAGGTGCCTACAATCTTGAAAATTGTAGGCACCTTTCGGTGCCTACAATTTGATATATTGAATATGGAAGGTGTTGGGAGCCTATATAAAGGCTCCCATCTTCCTTCAAAAAATGATCATCCCCTCTATTTAGTATCTCAACATTTGTATATTTGTTTTAATAACCCATTGTAATTCTCTTATTATTGGGTGGTCCCTCTCTTTTGTTACAATAAGTTTTGATCTTAATTTTGTAACTTGTTGTTTGATATTTTGTATAAGAGAGATTAAGAATATTGGGTGTATTGGGTTTTGGGATTGAGAATTATTTTCTCTTTGTCTTGTATCACTTTTGAGTTATTAGTGAATTTTTATCTCCTTCGTCCGTGGACGTAGGCTTACGCCGAACCACGTCAAATTTTGTGTTCTCTTTATTTGTTATTATTTTGTTGTCCAATTCTATATATATCTCTAAATAAATATTTAACCTTGTCAAAATTCCCAACATATATATATATATATATATAAAAGACGTAATACATTAATTTACCTCAAATTTTGTATTATTTTATGGGAAAAAGTGTAAATTTAACCATATTGTTTACCTAATAGAGCACATCGTTTCTTTATGTTTTTTAAGATATAAAAATGATTATAACGTTACAAAAATGGATTATCGCACTCCCTCTTTGTTAACCTCTTTGTCATGTGTTAATATTATTAAAATTAAAATTAAAATTAAAATTATTATACTTTAAATATATATTTTCTTAATTGCTATGAATTAAATTATTTTAATAATTTTTATGAGCATTGAAAAATAGCATATAATTTACTAAAAATTCATACAAATTATTAACAAAATTTGCCATAATAATACCTAATAAAATAATAACATACAAATTATTATACAATTTTTTTTTGAATGAACCATTGAAGAGAACTGTAAAGGTGCAACAAAACTTCCCAGTTAGGCTGACACCTTCCTAACACCAATCACAAGAACTCTCCAAAATATTATTAATGAAAAGAAAAAATAAAGAATGTCAATACAAAAATTGTGATCATCTGAACCTATAATGCTCACAGAATTGAGCATAATAACTAAGATAAGGTAAACAAAAAGAGAGTGGTGTAAACCACTAATTAGCTTGACCACAAGTAACTGCCTCGCGAGCAAGGTGATTAGTAACTGTATTTCCTTCACGATAAATGTGTGAAACAACAAAATGAATCTTGGAAACACGATCTAGGCAACAAGACCAATTCGATGAAATATACCATGGAACATGGACACTTTTATTTCGGAATAAATGCACCACATAAGTGGAATCCATTTCTAACCAAATATGATCCCAGTTATACCTTCAAATGCAAAACCTTCACCCAAAGGAATAGCAAAACAATCTTTAACAAATTCTCGACTGTTTCTAAAGATCCCTCCTGCTCCCATGCAACCTGGAGCACCCAAAGCCAACCCATCGATATTAACTTTGAACCAATTAGCGGGAGGGGGATGCCATTTAACCGAGATAATGGCTAGAGCCTTGCGAGGCTTCAATTGTATGTTAAGTCGGCGCAAGATTAGGAATTCACTTTGAGAGTTATGAGCTGTACCTATCTTGAAAGAGTCACACTCCTTAACAGCCTTGTAAATGAACCAAAGAGAGTGGAATAGAGAGATTTGGTTGTCTTCAAAAACAACTTGGTTTCGAGCTGTCCATATTACCCAAAAAATGGATACTATAGTTGTGATAAAGAGAGGACGGACTTGAGAACTAAACTTAAATTGACTAATCACTTTGAATAGCTCTAAAGATGAAGAATAGGACTGAGGAATGGAGACGTCAAATGTCACACCCCACTTTGAGAGATGAGACGGTCCTAGGGTGTGGGTAAGTATAAAGCCACCAACCACCTGTAGAATCCATAAACAATACATTCCATATGGCATCATTGCAACTAAACATATAACTCATACCCAAGATCTCAACCTGAATATACATATTCATATAATCTCCATTCACACTTATAATCACATACCATACATGTAATCTCATAAAAACATAACATACTACTCATATAATCCCACGTCATAACTTAATACATATAAATGACCATTTTATAATGCCACTAAGGCCAAAAGAATAACTCTCTCTTACACACATGGAGCATCTAGAATAAACTTCAATTATAAATAAATAAAGGAGAAATTACATTAATCAACTTGGTTATCTAGGAAGAAGGAGCCTGAAGAACCGAACCGATGAATTTCTAATCTCTTGGAAAAATGGAATCACTAATGAGATAAAGCAGTGAGTAAAGAATATACTATCTTACCTTTCAAACTTGGGATTTATCATATCATATAAGCATAATTTAAAGTTATCTTTCATGGTATGTAAGACATGTGAAATCATATAGGGTAGATATCAAAATGGGTTTGGTTTCCATAGTTACATGTACATACATATAAATCAAGCAGATGCTTCTTTACAAGCATGCTTCATATTTTTAAGCAATAATCCTCCTTATAGGCATGCTTTATTTATGATGAGTAGAGGCTTCCTTACAAGCATACTCTAAGCAGTGGTCCCCTTACGGACAATGCTATATGAAGTGGATCAAATTTTATGACTAGGACTATTACCCTTCCTAGCTAGGGTTTAGATATTATATCCTATCCATGGGTACGATGTGCACAAGGTCTGATGTTTTCCCCATATCAGTTTGGGGGATTTCTATTACCATGTTCATATACATATCATAAGGAAATAACATAATCAATAGGCTTCATACAATGATTTATTTAAGATAAAAGTGTTATTCATAACAGTTCATAATCATTTGGTTCCATAATCATGGTTTTCACAAAGTATTGAATAATAAGAATAAACATAAGCTTTATAGGGTATCATGAAATTTGGGGTATAAGCATAATAGTATATTAGATACTCACCTTAGCCAAAAGAATGCTATAACTCTCTATAGAAGATCCACAATCACATCAAATGATATTGTTCATCATAACCATCATAGTCCTCATGATTTCTTCTAGGTGGAGCTATTAACACATAAACACATATAATGGAGAATATATCAATTAATGCTCTTAAATCACTATACACATGCTAGACACATGATTCCTTAATCATATTCCCTCCCCAAGTATGGATTAATAACAATGAGGAAGAAGAATCATAAAGGAAATTCCATAATCCTAACTCACCTCTTCTAGAATTGCTTTCAAATAATGAAGAATAAGGGGCTCTTAAAGCCCTAAATTCCTTCAATGAGGTAGATGAAGCAATCAATGAGGTTCCTTAGCAATTAATATGAGTGAGTTGATGTTTCTTTGAGAGAAAATGGGTTTAGGAAATTTGAAATCCCGAAATGAAATAAATTGGGGCTTTAATTTCATATTTAAAGCTGTTTCCCCGATTCTGATATGGAGATAAGTCGCGGTCGCTATTTGACATTCACGGTCGCGATTCTCAATCGCGGTCATAATATCCTCTTAGCTGTCGCAACATGTTACTGTTCACGTGACTATTTGATAAGTGCTTAATTGATTACATTTTACCCTTTGTTCTTAATGTATTTTATCCTTAAATTTAGTTTGATTTGTTTATTTAGTATTTTTCCAGCATTCTTTTATGTTTTAGGTGTCATGGATCAATCTTTCAAGAAACTATGAAGTCAAGAAGCGAAAACGGAAGAAAACGGACAAAGAATAAAAAAATCTAGTAGCTTACACGCCCAGGAATAAGCCCTTATTCCTGGGTGTGTACCTACCCCTGTACATAATGAATTTCAGAAAAAGGCAGCAGCTTACACGCCTAGGAATAAGGGCTTATCCCTGGGCGTGTAGACGAGATTTTAAGCCTTTAAAGGCATTTTAAAGAGATGGAAGAGGAGCTTTTGGGAGGGTTTTCAAAACCCTAGCCGCCCTTGGTTCGTAGATAGTTTAGGACTTTTATTTTCGAGAGATTGAAGTATAAATTAAGAGAAAATCCATCTTTGTACATATTTGAAGTGAGAAATCAATGATTGAAGAGGAGATTTCTTCAACATCATCCATGGATGGTTTGAGATTCCTTATTTCTTATTTCTTTTATTTATTATCTTTGAATTATATTATGAACTAATTGTTTTTTATTTAGATATTGATGAACCCTAATTCTTGATTGTATGGATTGAATAATATAAGATTTGATTAATTCATCTTTGATTGTCTTATTTCTATGATAAATCTTATTATTTTAATTGGTAATTGCTAGCTTGTTGATTAGATATTGTTTCCATGTTAAATGAGTAGAGATACCTTAATATAGATTGATAACTCATAGAGATTGATAGTTGCTTGGGGCACTAGAGATAGGCCTACAAAATCCTTTGGTAGTTTGTTCCTCGTTCTTAATGCATGAATTATTTGATTGTGTTTGAAAAGAGATTCCTTGCGCTTTACCTAGGGATTAGGGATTAAATCGCTTGAGAGAGGTTTTAATCTAAATTAGTAGAACGCCAATTCAATGCATTGTTTGATTAATTGATTACATTTTTCATGAAATTTATGAGAGGCTAGGGTAATTCATATCTAGATAGCTTTACTCTTATTTATATTTATCAATCTTCTCACATTTTAGTTTAGTTTTAGTTTTAATTATCCTTGATTGATTATTCACTAGATAATAGTTGAAGTTTGCGCTAGTACTTATAAACATTCCTCTTGGAAAATGATACTCACTCATCACTTTATTACTTGATAATGACCTATGCAATTGCAGTTTGTCAGTGTGCGTTTTGGCACATTAAGTTTTTGGCGCCGTTACCGGGGAATGTTTTATAATATTAGCAATATTAATAGAGATTATTGATCTAGTTTTTTTTTGTATTTTTTTTGTTTTAATTTATTTTTTTATTATTTGTTCTATTTTTATTTATTTAATTTGTTTATTTTATTTTACGTTTTTGTTTTGGTTTCTAGTTTTTGTGTTTCTAAAAAAAAAAAAAAAATTCTCCATAGCTGATCGGAACTATCAGAGTTGGAATTCTTACCCAAATCCAAAATGGGGATACCAGGGAAATCAATATTACGATTATGGATACATCTATCAAACTTATTTCCCAGAAGAATATGCATGGGAAGCACCAAAAGAGAAGTCATCCCTTGAGCTTGCATTAGAAAGATTCACTTAATTTACGGAGAATTGAGTTGAGGAAGTGGACAAAAGAAATGGTGCATCAAAAGCTAGCTTCCTAACTCAATTTGAAGTAGATAATACATTTGAGGATGATGAGCATGCACAAGAGGAGCGTAGATTGGAAGAGATGTTTATTACATTAGTGGGAGCTACAGATAAAAGATTTTAGAGCATAGAGACAGCTCTGAAATACCAACAGACTTCTCTTCACAATCTAGAAAATTTCGTTAGGCAAATTTTGAGATTGTTAAGTGAAAGACCTGAAGGCAATTTGTCCAGCGATACCAAAGCCATTCCGGATGAGCGACAAAAGACCACTACCATCAGTTGGATATGAGATGATGACAATGAGGAAGACGAGAATGGTGAGGCTAATTTGGGAATGTTTAACAAAGAATTTGATGAGGATGATTGGTCAAGTGCGCAATCCCAAATTGAGCCATGTTATGACATGGTTGGAGTGAGTTCAAATGTTGAAGAATTCTTTTCTGATGACAACGAGTTGTATGAGAGCTTGGAGGGGGAAACTATGGATTTCACGAATAATGAAAACTGCATCTTTCTTATCATTCTATCTCTCTCACCTTTTGAAGAGAGTAGAAATGAACCACTCACAACCCCAATACCTACCCTTCATATACTCCAAATTCAATCAAATGAACACTCATCTGCAAATGATCTTACACCCTTGCCACCTTTCTCTAAGTGCAAATTTTTTAGCGAATAGTCTCTAAATTTTCTTTGGGGAGGGAAATTTATTTTATTAAGGTGTTGAAGCAAAAAGTTAGTGAATTTGGGTGGCGCATCTCAGCATTGCAAGAGGTGGCTGACATTGGTGACGTTCATGCTCTCTTGGGTACCAAAGCTGAAATCCCTACATCTAGTCCGTGGGTAAGATTGTTCGATGCTGGATTTGAAACTGGCAAGCTTAGGTTTGCACGAAATAGGGAACCAAAAATAACTGTTGTTGTTGAAAGAAGGTTATGCAAAGGCCAAACCTTTGTATACTCTTCTTTATTTTGATCTATGGAGGTAGAAGGCACAAGGCAACCTCCACGCCATTGGTAGAGGATGAATAAGGCTAACGTCCAGCTAATACGACGTTAAAAAAGCGCTGAATGAGAGGCAACCCATTGATGGTTTCTGTTTTTTATTTTTTCTGTTTTATTTATTTATTTTTTTTGTTTTACTTTGATCGGATCTTATACTTTCTTGTTAGTTCAATCTCTTTGTATGTAGGATGAATTGGATCATGGCTAAATTTAACTGGAAGGAACACCGCAAAAGATTCATGTGGGACATCATTCAGGGTAGTATATTCTCTTTCACTTTTTCTTTTTTACTTGTTTATAACACATTGGGGACAATGTGTTACTTAAGTGTGGGGGAATTAGAGATTTATTGTGCCCTATATTTTATTGAATCTTGTGATTAAGTGAATTGAGTCGTGGTAATAGTTTGATTTGAAATTAATTATCTCTAGTGATAAATTGGTTTAAGTTTGCTATGACAATGACTTATTGAAGTATGGCTTGATTGAATTGATCACGTGTTAAAGATTGAATGTGGTGGTCATGATTTGCATGCTTGGAATTTGAAACTTTAGTTACACTTTTTAAACTTATTTTATTCCACTGTTACATTTATTCTAGTTTAGTAGAATTACTTCATACTTTAGGTTGCTTGACTGTTTTCTTAAAAGAAAAAAAGAAAAAAAAGATATTGTGCAAATGAGCTTTGAAAATGTTTACATATTCCGCTGTTCTTGACTCTTTTAAACAAAAGGGGTTGAGATTATGAATAGTGCTAGTAGCCATTTGAGTGTGTGATTCCAGCTGAGTAACTGGAGGCCGGCACCACAAGTATTTGCATTCTCGTAAAAAGGCTAGGATGACAATTTAAATAAGTCGAGCTCCTTAGTTAATTGAAAAGAAAACATGAAAATGAAATGCATGATCAAATCATTAAAGTGAATGAAAAGTTAAGGGAATAGTCAGGCACCTAAGAGAAAAATCCTTATAATTTCTACTTAAACTTTTGTCTTTGTGGAATTGTTTGCTTAAATTTGTAACTTTAGAATTTAGGTTTCAGGTTTTTGAGATTTGTTTCAGATATTTCATGATTTGGCTACCAAGTTTGAGAATTAGCACTTGATTGAGGATGTTGAGTCTTACTGATTACAGGTTGTTGTCAATCTTTTTGAATTTCTTTGATTAGAGAGGGTAAGTTTTATTTCTTACTATTGTTGCAATTTAATTTGCTTGAGGATAAGAAAATACTCAAGTGTGGGGGAATTTGATAAGTGTTTAATTGATTACATTTTACCCTTTGTTCTTAATGTATTTTATCCTTAAATTGAGTTTGATTAATTTGTTTAGTGTTTTTTTAGCATTCTTTTATGTTTTAGGTGTCATGGATCGATCTTTCAAAAAACTACAAAGTCAAAAAGTGAAAATGAAAGAAAACAGGCAAAGAATAAAAAATCCAGTAGCTTACACACTCAGAAATAAGCCCTTATTCCTGGGCGTGTATCTACCCCTGTACAAAATGAATTTCAGAAAAAAGGCAACAGCTTACACACCCAGGAATAAGGGTTTATCCTTGGGCTTGTAGACGGGATTTTAAGCCTTTAAAAGACATTTTAAAGAGATGGAAGAGGAGCTTTTGGGAGGGTTTTCAAAACCCTAGCCGCCCTTGGTTCGTAGATAGTTTAGGACTTTTATTTTTGAGAGATTGAAGTGTAAATCAAGCGAAGATCCATCTTTGTATAGATTTGAAGTGAGAAATCAAGGATTGAAGAGGGGATTTCTTCAACATCATCCATGGATGGTTTGAGATTCCTTATTTCTTTTATTTATTATCTTTGAATTCTATTATGAACTAATTGTTTTCTATTTAGATATTGATGAACCCTAGTTCTTGATTGTATGGATTGAATAATATATGATTTGATTAATTCATTTTTGATTGTCTTATTTCTATGATAAATCTTATTATTCTAATTGGCAATTGCTAGCTTGTTGATTAGATATTGTTTCCATGTTAAATGAGTAGAGACACCTTAATATGGATTGATCACTCATAGAGATTGAGAGTTGCTCGGGGCACTAGAGATAGGCCTACAAAATCCTTTGGTAGTTTGTTCTTCATTCTTAATGCATGAACTATTTGATTGTGTTTGAGAAGAGATTCCTTGCGCTTTACTTAGGGATTATGGATTAAATAGCTCGAGAGAGATTTAATCTAAATTAGTGGAACACCAATTTAATGCATTGTTTGATTAATTGATTCTATTTTTCATGACATTTATGAGAGGTTAAGGGGATTCATATCTAGATAGTTTTACTGTTGTTTATATCTATCAATCTTCTCATATTTTAGTTTTAGTTTTAGTTTTAGTTTTAATTATCCTTGATTGATTATTCACTAGACAATAGTTGAAATTTGCGTTAGTACTTATAAACATTCCTCGTGGGAAACGATACTCATTCATCACTTTATTACTTGATAACGACCTGTATACTTGCAGTTTGTCAGTGTGTGTTTTGGCACATCACTGTTCATTCTAATATCGCGGTCGCTACGCTCCTGTCGCGGTCGTTATTCTCCTTCAACCTTTATACTAATGTCAGACAGAAGGGTTCGCGGTTGGCTTCGCGTCCAGCTTCGCGGTTGTGACTCTGGGTCGCTGTCGCAACTTGCAAGTTGCGGTCGCGATTTACGCTCTGCAGCACCACTTAACAATTCAACCTTCCATTTTTAGGAAAATTCAACTTAATTCATTTATACACATTATACACTTTCAGAATTCATTCATGTGATTAATAAGGAGTCCATACATGTTTATTCGGGGTATTACATCAAAAGTCTTTCCAACTACAACCCATAAACTAGAAGCATAAGGGCAAGCCACAAAAAGATGAGTAGAAGTTTCATTAGCACTCCAACATAACCTGCAAACCGAAGTGATGCACATACCTTTCAACCGCAAATTATCATCAGTTGGAAGCTTGTCGAGGAACAACTTCCAACACAAAACCAAACAAGATGGCAGCAAGAAAGGCTTCCAAATGTCACGTCCCCAATCTTTGGAGGAGTAGCTAACACGTAGATAGTTATATACAGATTTGTAAGTGACCTGCCCGTCTACAGACCCATACCAAAGAAAAGTGTCCTGAGGCAAAAATGATACCTTAACCTGCTGAATCTCCTCAACCAGCTGCGGATAAGAAATAGAGAGAAGAGGAGGAAGACTCCATTCATGCTCAATAAAAAAAATTCGAAACCCAACCAGCAAGATACTTACAACGGTGAAGGGGCAAATTAAGCCTAGAGGCAATGGAGTAGCCAAACTAGTTGTCATGCCAAAAGATGAGCTTACTATCTGATCTAATGAGCCAACACGACTGAGAACACAGGTCAGAATAGATAGTTTTGAGTGAACACCAAATTGAAGAAGTCACCACACGGGGTTGCTTACAACAGTCAAGAAAATGAGCTCGCAGAAAAGAAAAGACAAAATCATTTTTCGTACACAATGTTGCTGCTAACTTGTAGAGCAATGAGCAATTCAACACCTTAAGTCTCTTCAAACCCAAGCCCTATACAAATTAACTATTAACAAAATATGTAATAAAAATATAATCAAACTATATTATTATCTAATAATAATAATAATAATAATATTATTATTATTATTAATATTATTATTATTAATTATTTTCGTTATTATTATTTTCATTATTTTTATTTTTTACATATTTTTATTTTAAACATTTTAACATAATAATAACATAAAATAACAAATAACATTTTAACATTTTAAAATAATAATAACAAACATATTAACATAATAATAACATTTTAACATAACTAACAATAATAACATACAAATATTAATATAAAATAATAACATGCACATAATAACATAAAATAAAAACGTATATACAAATTATTATACAAATTACATTAAACTATTAACAACAGACTAAAAATTAAAATCTATTAACATACTAAACTAAATATTATTAACGTACTAATAAAATTCATTAAAAAAAATTACCTTAATTATTTAGTGGACCACCTCCAACAACTTCTTTCCAAAAACAAAAAGAAAAAAAAAATTCAACTGAAAATGAAAGATAAAGGAGAGGGTTAATGAACTAAATATTAACATACTAAAACTAAACTAAATATTATTAACATACTAATAAAATTCATTAAAAAAAATTACCTTAATTCTTTAGTGGACCACCTCCAGCAATAATTAACCCTTATTTGCAAAAGCAAAAAAAAAAAAAAAAAGTTTTTTTCTACTGAAAATGAAAGATGAAGGAGAAGTTAAGGAGAGGGTTGTGGGGCAATGAAAATGAATGCGAGAAAAGCAACAAATGTATTTTACATTGTGGGGGTTAGGGTTGAAAGTATTTCATGTGGGAATTGGGAGTATTTAGTGCTATCCGCCAATTGAAATGGTGGACAACACTAGAGAATTGTCCCTTCACCTAGCTAATACCAGTCAGAAATGCAGGCGCATGCGCATGCAGAGAGTTGTCCGCTAGTTGAACTAGCGGACAACTCTCTGGCCTTGTCCCATTCGCCTGCTGCATAACTATCCTCCAATTGGACTAGTGGACAATTTTGTCCGCCAATAAAACAAGCAGACTGAGCTTATTGGCCAATTCAAATGACGGACTGCCACTTTTTGACTCAGTCAAAAGCCAAAATCACCTAAATTTAGAATTAAAATAAATTTCCCTCCACTTTGATAAATATTTTGGACAAAAACCCTAAAATGGTAAAAAGCCTCTGAATCCTCTCAGCTCTATGATTTTGAATTCTTTCTATCTGCACTCGAGTATGATTTATATTGATTTCCTTGCTAATCCACATTCATAATAGCATAATTTATAGTACATAATGTATAAGCAATAATAAATAAATTAGCAGAGTTTATCTTAGAGTATCATAGATCGCTCTGATATCATGAAGAATTCTAGGCTGTCATAGTTGTAGCAATCAAGTATTATATATAGGTAGAGAAAAGCTAAATCACAAAACTTGTGTGAGAAAAATATTTATTGTTAGCTAGTGACAACTCACTCTATTTAACTAATATGCACTCTAATTAATTATCTAACTATTCACAGTTCAACCTCTGACTAGCTTTTAACTAACTCTAATTATAATCGCCATAGTTCAAATTTTACTGATAAAATTAATGCTAAAAAAACTAACTCTAACTATAAAAATAAATAATTACATTGCACCTCATTTTCGATAAGTGCATATGCGATCTAGGTAATAGATCAAAGTTCGAATTTCCTTCCCCAACGGTCAAAAAATAATTATATATTTTCTATAAATTAAAATAACTGATTCAAGTACAAAACTATTTTCAAAAACAAACCTGTTTTGTATTTTTGGCAGTATGATTAAACTATTTTTGCCAAATTATTTTTATTTTATTTAGAGATTAAAGAATTATAATCGAGAAAAAAAATATATTTTTTAAAATTTTCTCAAATTATAATTTAAGAAAAACAATTAAAGAAATTTAAAAAATTAGAAAATTAGAAAATATCAAAATATGTATACGTAACTACAAATTCAATTCCAAACAATCTCTTTTAGCATGCTTTGGCATGTGATTAGGGAAAATTTTTATTTACATTTGGTGTATATTTTTTGTTTCATACATTCAAATTAATAGGTGAAGAAAAATTTACTTTTTCTCAATAAAAGGACATTCATATTATTTTTGCACTAAATGTTATAATATTATTGGATTGATGTATATAACAAATATAGGTAACACTTATTATGTGATTAGATTGTTTTTGCCAAATTCTTTTAGAAAATTTTAAACTCCTCTTAGTGTAGCTAATTTTTTATATACCAAACCAATTACAAATATATATTGTAAAATTTTATTATGAATATACCTATTACCTAATGTAAAAATACTAATTACCCACTAACATTCACATGTAATTTTCACATTCAACACGGTGTATGGCTAAGCATTTTCTATTTATTCTTACTTTATTTAGAGTCTAAAAATTCATAGTTTGGATAAAAAAAATATTATTTTTAATTTTTTTCATATTATAAATTAAAGTGTTTTATATGATTACTTTGTTTTTAACAAAATAAACCTATTTTGTTTTACTTTATGAAAAAAAATGATTTTTTTTACGAAAAATCACAATTTTCTTATATTTTTCGTAAATTAAATTATTTTTTTGCAATTCTTTTTAGTTGCGAAAAAATTTTAATTTTATGAAAATATGACTTATTTTGTACAAAATAACTTTACGAAAAAATTTCTAAATTAATAAAAAAATAATTTTATTAATTAATTTTACGAAATTAACTTTATGAAATTACGAAATAAAGTAGAAAAATAATTTTGATAATTAACTTTACGAAATTAATAGAATAATTTCATTAATTAACTTTACTGTAATGACCTAAATTTTTATTTATTTTTAGAAATATTATTTTCGTACGGGAATATAAATAATTAAATCGATTTACTGTATTTACATTTAATGAGAATTTGAATTATCATTATTATTCTAAAATATAATATTTTATTATGTTTATATGTAAAGTAATGAAATTTGGTACAATTGATATTTTATGAAATCATAATATTTATAAGGTTATAAATTATGGTTTGATTTATAATAGTTTATTATTTAAAGGATTAATTAAATTAATTAAGAAAATGTTGATTTTAATATTGATATTAAAGTT
>CATKHJ010836865.1:0-10908 GCA_949750685.1 Vernicia montana
TAAAAATTTAAAAAGAAAATGCAAAGCTTCTCTTGGAAGCCATTCACTTTTAGCCATTGATTTCCCATGATCTAATCATGGCCATCCATTCCATTTTAAGACAATCATCCAAAGCTATCATCTTTTTCATTTTGTTCAAAAAATATCAAGAAACAAAACCATCTTCTTCTTTTTTTCTCTCAAATTTGGTCAAGATTCCACACACACTCAAGAAGATTTCAAACGTAACAAACTAAGATTTAAAGTTTCTTCTTCAATTTTTCTTCTATGCTTTGCTTGATCATGATTTGGGATGTTTCTTTTTCATTCTCTTCTTTTTCTTTTTGGGTTCATCAAAATGGGTTTCATGAAAGGAAGAGTCTGTGATGAAAATACTACTTGAATGATGATTGTAAACATGATTTGGAAAGTGTTGAGTGTGTGGAAATGATTTACCAAAAAGTATTTCAAACTCTCTCATTTTGATGATTATAGGTTTGACCAAAATAGGTTTTTCAGATCTATTGTTTGATCTATGTGTTGATTGATGATATGAGTTTTAATATGAGTCATTTTCAGGGAGCACCATTGCTAAAGTGATAAGGGCTTATATTAGGAGCTAAGGCGTTGAGGTGAGTTTGTAAGATTATAACATGATATGGGCGTTTGCCCTTGAATCAATATCGATTGATACATGCATATTATTGAAAGTTCTAGCAAACTTAATGTGAACCTTGTTCAATCATTGTCATCCAATCTTCGTGCTAGAACAATGTTTGATGGCCTTCGGCCTAATTAATGTTCATTGTTGGCCTTCGGCCCATTGTTAAATCTTACTGGCTTTTAGCCCATTTGATATTCATTGTTGGCCTTTGGCCCCATTGTTATTTATTGATGGCTTTTAGCCCATAGTTACTTCATTGATGGTATTTGGCCCAATAGTTAAACTGTTGATTCAATTGAATATCTCAAGATTCATTTGAACCTATCATGGAAATTGTATAGAATCCTTATTGATACTGTATTAAGCTATATATGTTTATTGTTCATATGTTATGAACCATTGTTAAATGATGTTCCTTATAAGCAGAAATCTCCATCTGATGTGGGATATACATCAGTCATGTGCATATGGTAAGAAGGCCTGTCGGATAGGGATAGTGTATCCACTCTAGCTAGGAAGGGGGTCCTAACCGGGATACCTAATCAGTCTCTCGCTTGAATCTTTATGAGTGTGCGAAGCATTAGCCGACACTCGATCTAAATGTGAATGGGAACATATCATTCTTGAATATATGATTTCTGCTAAAATAAAGTAAATTGAATTCAATTGCTATACTTTGAATTCAATTTATCGGTTTCATAACCTAATAATAATCCATTGATTATTGATTATTCATTGATATAAATATCATTGAATATTGTTGTATCATTCATAATCTATATTGATTACCAAAGAGAAAACCTTTCATCAATACCCTATTGAATTTAAATTCTTAATTCCGATATATATATATTTCTAGCCGGCATATTATGTTAAGATATTACATTCTCACTGAGCTTGTCTCACGCTTTTAATGGTTATTATATTTCAGGTTTGCTCGAGATCAAGCAAGGCAATTCTCAAGCTTCCATTATTCGCTTGGGGGTTTCCTCTGCTATGTAAGGTTGATTGATTTCATGATTCATAATGTAATTATATTTTAAAGAGTTATGTTTAGAGCTCCACGGTCAATATGGTTCATAGTAGTATTATTAAATCTCTGGTTTATTGATTATAGTTTGTAATATTGTAAGAATTATTTAGGTTATGCTAAAGCATAACTATAATGGTGTATGATGATATGGATTGTATGACAATAATGGTAAGTATGTGATGAGAATACCTTTGGTATATGTTTGGTATCCCTTTTTTATACGTAAGGCATACTTTGGATACCCTATTGTTATGTAAAGAGTATATGGATATGGGATTGTAGGTTCTGATATGGGAATATGTTCAATGTGTAAATGTTTAGCATGGTATAGAATAGGGGTTCTACGGATTTAGGTGTCCTTATGTCTCCCTATACCCTAGGACCGTCATACTCCAGGAGTTGGGGTGTGACAGAGATGGTATCAGAGCAAACTTAATGTCTAGAATAGACATATTAATTTGACAGTCATTGTATATAAGTTGAACCATGGAGCATAGGATTTCTAATCATCGATTACAGTCCATCATTAAGATAGTTTTGCGTTATCCATATGTGATTGAATTCTCATCATCTAGTATGATGCATTTGTGTTGTGAAAAAAAAAATTGAAATAGTATATGAAAACATATACAAGTGCGAATAACTGTGTGATTGAAATTCTGAATGTACCCTAAATGATACATGTAAACTGAAGTGCAAAGTGCAAGTGAAATGGCAATGTGAAAAGGAGGTTGATTCACTAGCGATCACTCCTGTGACAAAGAAATGAATGTGTATTGTTAAAAAGAAATTCTTATAAAGTTAAATAGTTGAACATTGGTAAAGACACCAGTGTGTCCATTGTTTGTGAAAAGAATTGTGTGATGTGAATAACAATAGAAATGTGTAAATTGTTTGTACATGTGAAATTCTTGCATTATTTAGGATGAAAACATCCTAAGGCAAACCATCTCATCGAGATGGGAGTGTAAAATGAGTGTTACTTTATATGAAATGTTAATATGTGATCGCCTGTTAAAGTCGCTTAGGATTAAGCGACAAATCCAAAGGGAAAAAGGAGTAAAGACTATTGAAGAGTATAGAAGCGATGAGACGAGAACTACACGAATCAAAGCAAAGGATCGACAAATGAAATGATAGAGGCATTGTATGCCACCACCTACTGTGTACTCCCCAGTGACTACACCAACAAGGAGAGAGGCAAAGATTTTACTACTACTTATGTAGATATCTAGTAAGAATTAAACGAGGAATGCAGATTAACATCCCCAAAGAAGCAACTGATCAATAATGAATAAGCTATCACACTACCCTTAGAGGAATATGTGGAATTAGTTGCAATGCGATGACGAAATGAATAAAGGAAAGATACGAGGAATTCTTGTTAGACTTAGTAAAGTCTTAGAAAGGAAAGTAAAGAGAAAGAATGAATGAAATGAGTGCGATAATGAAATAGAGAATGTCATAAAGTGACGCTATGAGTCAGAACTATAAGGACAAAAATGATAAAGAACATAGTACAAAAAGAAATAAGTGTAAGTTAAGTGCTAATGAAGCCTAACTTATTAGAATAAACGTAATAACCAATGTTGAGGATGGATAAATGACGAGGCAAAAGTCAATAAGTAAGAGAGGATGCTATCAGAAAGACAAATATAGAATGTGATCCCGAAGGATAATTGAGGTATGATTAAATGAATTGGAAAAGGCCCAGACAACAAATGTATGGAACGATAAAGTAAAGAGAATCATAAAGATAGTGTAATGAATGAACTAGTGTGAATAAAAGATTTTGTTTGATAAAGACTAGAAGGAAATGAGAACAAATAAGGGGAAAGCTATAGTTCTAAACTAAATGGATGGAATAGATGAACTAAATTCAAATCAACGAATTCTTAAATTATTAATGGTTAAAGAGATGAAGAAATTGGAAATATTCAGAATTGATTATTATTGCATAAGATAGTGAGTTGATCAAGATTATAACTTCAGACATATAAGTTAAACGAGGATGAGAAATGTGGATGATCAAGAATTAGTATTGGACTAAAGTAACCTTAATAAGGATGTGGAGGTCTATATGAATATAAAAGAGAATGGTGAAGATCGAGAAAACTTGAGAACGTCCGAAACTCACTCTGGATGAGTAAGACATGGATCTAGAAAGGAATGCGAGATAATTAAGGAAATAATTGGATTAGTATGAAACAAGTTAAGTGATGAACTATTTTTTTTTTTTTAGATGTATGTATTCTTTAAAGAGATTTAAGACATGGAAAGTATGAATATCGCATGAAATGGATACATGTTGCGAATATTGATAACATATATATAGATTTTATATGTACCGAAGATAAAGACGTTACCTCGACTAATAAGACGCTTAAGATATTACTGAAGTATCTCACGAGAATGGGAGCATGGCTCGCGATGTTGTTTTGAACACTGAGGCTACATAAATTTATGTGTACGTATCATTTCGATAGAGGCAATGTGTTCACAATAAGAGAAGGGATAAGATTCATCAAACAAATACGGAGACCAGGAAGCAACAAATCTATAAGCTAACAAGAGTCTAATAGAACGAGATGATTGAGGAAACGCATACTTCCTCCCTACTGCTATAAATGGTAACACAACGCTTGGATATGAAAGTAATCACCCACCCGTCCCACCCTTCAAAACATAGAAGCAAGTTGAACAGAGAGAAAAATGACTGACAAAGAATTCATTAATGAATGAATTTGAACAGAGATCACCTATTCATATGTCAAAATAGACGAGCCAAGAGTACCTGACTGAAGAAAGAAGAAAAAAATTGATTTCGAGAAAATGTTAAAAATTGATTATATGGTGCGACTTTAAGTCCGAAGAGAGTTTGTTGAATCTATCACACTAATAAGAGCATACAAGACTCGCATGAGTAAATGAATGACAGTTACGGCACCAACAACGATTTCAATATAAAACGAAACAAAGCACAAGATTTTTACTTCATCACACATAAAGGCAGTGTCTCTAGTCCTGTTCTCTGCCCTTTTGACAACCTTCAAATGAGGGCACAACAAATTTTCAAAGAAAAGAAATCAACAACAAAATTAACAAAAGACATCAACATCGATTACTTAACCTACTAGACTTGGAAGTCTTAGAGTGTGACCACTCCACTACAACAACAAAAAGTATTTAAAACCACTACTTCTTGATAGGCTCGTGCGATGGAGATAAATTCATCACTTCATCATCGTCACAAAGGCCTTGATCAACCTCTTCATCAAAGTTATAAGTATCTTGGGAGTCATCCATAAGATGAGTCCAAAGGTGATGGGAAGGATAGAACTTATCATCAGTTAACATCATAGTCTGGAATTCATCCCTTGGACGAAAACCCTCGAGATGATTTTCCTCCCAAATTTTCTTAACGGCATGGATCTTCTTGCAATAATCGGCAGGAAATGCCCACTAAAGGGCAGTAGTTTCTTCAGGAGGCCACAACTTACATGGAGTAACATTGTTTTTAACACACATGAAGTGTTCAAAATTAGTAAACTCACCATGATGGTCAAATAAATCCATACAGAGCGAGAAGGAAAAAGATTTGTAAACAAAGACTAGAGGACACACAGTCAGTTGAGTTTCTGAACTGTGGTCATTCATAGCTGTGTAAGGGCAGTGGAAAACCACTATAGATCGAAGAGTTGGAATTGTTATTCTGTTCATACCCCTCATTTCTGAAAAGAGGAAGTCCTCTCACTGATTAAGAGGTTTGAACTATTGTAAGAAAGTGACTAAATGAGGATTAGTTTTACCATTACTCTGCAAATGAGTAATGTACTTGAGAAAGTGAAAGGGTTAAACTTCCATAGTGATGTGATAGAGGTGAAGAAAGTACCACAGAAAGCAAAGAAATTCTTTTGGCCACTACCAAAATGAATCCATAGTGAAGTCAATGAAAGCGTAAATTCTAAGGAAAGGATACTCAGGATGAATTGCAAGCTCTCGAATGAATCGGGGTCCATGTTTTTGAATAATAAGAGAATGATATTTAAAGATTTGTTTAATGGCTAAGTCATGGAGAGTTCTCTGAATAATGTTGGCCCGGAGTTCAGGAGGAAGACCATTAAAGAGAAACGGACTAAGTCCAGAAGAAGATGAAGCAGAGAATGCCATGGAACTGAAGTGAATAAAGTAAGGAACTAATTGAAAAAGTAAAATGAATTTTTAAAAGCTTTGAAAGGAAATAAGAAATCTGATTGTGAGATTGTTGAAACGTTCCTCCTCAATTTATAGCGAATTGATCGACCTTCTCTAACAGAGTAAATGAATTCACGACAATAGACTCTCTCTAGAAAATTGGTCACTCTGAAGAGAGTCGTTTGTCATGACTGGGAGATAAAAATAATTGATATGACTGGCTGTACAACTACAGTTGATTTCTCTACCTAAGGTAGAAAACTATTTATTTACATACGCTTGAGAAGGCTAAAATTGATTCGGAAGTGATCAGAGGAAAAGAAAGTCATGACCTGTCTTTTCAGCAGGCAATAGTATACTTTCACGTGAATGACCTGACCGTAAAGAAATGATTACAATTGAGACCCTCAAATAGTTCAAGAGGACAAAGGTATTAAGGATATTTTCCTTTGCATGAATTTAAATATTGTGATTTATATCTTGTAAGATATAACTTCTAAAGAAGGAGAATCGTACGATATGAGAGGTTTATTGAATATAATAAAGGAGTAAATGAAAATAATAGTATTTCTGACAAATACATAGTATGACAATGGATGGAGTAAGATTGTTCAAACTTTAGAAGGAGCACATTATGAATAAGAAGTCGAAAATTTTAAAGGAAATTAAGTAAGAAATCACTTTGGTTAAATATAACCATGATAATAGTTGCTATTCCTATATTGGAATGATTACTTATAAAAGCATTGTACGGAAGAAAGTAATGATCTCAAAATCTACTAGATAAAACAAGTGATTAATGTTAAAGGAATAATGGGAATATATTGTCCTTTTGATCGATTAAACCTTTCAAATTCAAACAAGAATGGAGAGAGATATGCTACAAGCTAATTTTGTCCCAGCAGTGGAACAAGTTGACCCAATGTCTCACTTAGCATATGAAGAAGAATAGTAAAGATGTATCGAGATAAAGCAAACCTTATGATCAAAGTTTAATGATAAGAGTAAGATATTGAAAAAATATAACTGAGAAAGTAATGGAAATATACTGCAACGAAAAATTCAATAAGTGGACTTCCTTAAAAATTCGAGGATGAATTTTCTTAAGGAGGGTAGAATGTAATACCCCATACCTATGTGATTCGTAAATAAAAGTCATAACGACTTAGAAATGGAAAATCGAATGGTAATTAGACCGATAGAGCCGAACGTAGTCCTCAAAATAGTTAATTGTGTTTAAATAAAATTTGAATTTATTTTGTACTGATTATGACATTCATGTGTATATATTTTGATATGATTTTAATTGAATCGAATATATTTGAATATATGTATTGGTAAATGAGTATGGTAACATATACCACAAAAAGGGCAAAATGGTTATTTCACTAGAACTATCAAAATGGAAATTATATGGAACATGTGATCAAGTGTTGGGCTAACCCTTGGATAGGGTGGCCAGCCATAATGAAGCAAATGGTGGGAAAATATGAGCCAATTTAATCTTTGATGTGTTAGAAATGGGTTAGTAGAAAGTGGGTCCCACTTTCCACTAACACATTATTATATATTAATTCTTCTTTCCCTACTTCAAGGTTCATTGAACCTAGACAACTAACATCATCACATTTTCATTTAAATTAAAAATTTTAAAAGAAAATGCAAAGCTTCTCTTAGAAGCCATTCACTTTTTTCCATTGATTTCCCATGCTCTAATCATGGCCATCCATTCCATTTTAAGAAAATCATCCAAAGCTATCATCTTTTTCATTTTGATCAAAAGCTATCAAGAAACAAAACCATCTTCTTCTTCTTTTCTCTCAAATTTGGTCAAGATTCCACACACACTCAAGAAGATTTCAAAGGTAACAAACTAAGATTTAAAGTTTCTTCTTTAATTTTTCTTCTATGCTTTGCTTGATCATGATTTGGAATGTTTCTTTTTCATTCTCTTCGTTTTCTTTTTGGGTTCATCCAAATGGGTTTCATGAAAGGAAGAGTCTTTGATGAAAATACTACTTGAATGATGATTGTAAATATGATTTGGGAAGTGTTGAGTGTGTGGAAATGATTTACCAAAAGGATTTCAAACTCTCTCATTTTGATGATTACAGGTTTGACAAAAATAGGTTTTTAAGATCTATTGTTTGATCTATGTGTTGATTAATGATATGAGTTTTAATATGATTCATTTGCATGGTAAAGAATTGATTTTGATTTAGTCTTCGTTGTAAGAGTGTTGGATCTTCTTCCCTTCTCTAGTCTTTGGAGGATTTTGCCAAAACTCTACCTAGGTTGAGGTACGGCAATTGGTACGCCCGTACTGCTGGGCGTACCATTGCTTATGTGTGGCAACCTTATGATACGAGCAAGGGTACGCCCGTACCCTTGGGCGTACCATTTATACTGTGTGATTTTTAATTGATACAGTCAAGGGTACGCCCGTACCCTCTAAGCGTACCATGTATGCATACCCAAATTCAGCATATTTTATTTCAACCATTGGCATGCTAATTGTCATATATGATCAATGTGAAGTATAATTGAAGAGCATTGGACATTAATCTAAGGTCTATTCGACCCAATAGCGAAAGTATGTACATTAAATTGAATCGGATTAGTATATCATGAAGATTGACTTGTGCAATTTGGATTGAGGGTATTCACCCTAGGCCTTTCGGCCATTACATGATGTTGAGCATAGAAGTGCTCCAATTGGTAATACGTATACATGTATGCTATGTGTGATAATTGATTTGGTATGTGATGTTTGATATGTCTTAGATGTAGAAAATAGTCCAAGGATTAGGATTGGATAGTCAAGTTAATAAAGTGTTTAATGGCACTCAAGAGAATAACATAAATGGTATGGTTCAATGTAGAACCTAAGGAAAAGATGAGGAAGTGTTCTGAAATTCAGGGAGCACCATTGCTAAAGTGATAAGGGCTTGGATTAGGAGCTAAGGCGTTGAGGTGAGTTTGTAATATTATAACATGATATGGGCGTTTGCCCTTGAATCAATATCAATTGATACATGCATATTATTGAAAGTTCTAGTAAATGTAATGTGAACCTTGTTCAATCATTGCCATCCAATCTTCGTGCTAGAACTATGTTTGATGGCCTTCAGCCTAATTAATGTTCATTGTTGGCCTTCGGCCCATTGTTAAATCTTACTGGCTTTTAGCCCATTTAATATTCATTGTTGGCCTTTGGCCCCATTGTTATTTATTGATGGCTTTCAGCCCATAGTTACTTCATTGATGGCCTTTGGCCCAATAGTTAAACTGTTGATTCAATTGAATATCTCAAGATTAATTTGAACCTATCATGGAAATTGTATAGAATCCTTATTGATACTGTATTAAGCTATATATGTTTATTGTTCATATATTATGAACCATTGTTAAATGATGTTCCTTATAAGCAGAAATCTCCATCTGATATGGGATATACATCAGTCATATGCACATGGTAAGAAGGCCCGTCGGATAGGGATAGTGTATCCGTCCTAGCTAGGAAGGGGGTCCTAGTCGGGAGACCTGATTAGTCTCTCGCTTGAATCTTTATGAGTGTGCGACGTATTAGCCGATACTCGATCTAAATGTGAATAGGAACATACCGTTCTCGAATATATGATTTCTACTAAAATAAAGTAAATTCAATTCAATTTCTATACTTTGAATCCCATTTATTGGTTTCATAACCTAATAATAATCCATTGATTATTGATTCTTCATCGATATAAATATCATTGAATATTGTTGTATCATTCATAATCTATATTGATTACCAAAGAGAAAACCTTTCATCGATACCCTATTAAATTTAAATTCTTAATTTCGATATATATATATTTCTAGCCGGCATATTATGTTAAGATATTACATTCTCACAGAGCTTGTCTCACCCTTTTAGTGGTTATTATATTTTAGGTTTGCTGGAGGTCAAGCAAGGCAATTCTCAAGCTTTCATTCTTTGCTTGGGGGTTTCCTCTGCTATGTAAGGTTGATTGATTTCATGATTCATAATGTAATTATATTTTAAAGAGTTAATTTTAGAGCTCCACGGTCAATATAGTTCATAGTGGTATTATTAAATCTCTGGTTTATTGATTATAGTCTGTAATATTGTAAGAATGATTTAGGTTATGCTAAAGCATAACTATAATGATGTATGATGATATGGATTGTATGACAATAATGGTAAGTATGTGATGAGAATACCTTTGGTATATGTTTGGTATCCCTTTTTTATACATAAGGCATACTTTGGATACCCTATTGTTATGTAAATAGTATATGGATATGGGATTGTAGGTTCTGATCTGGGAATTTGTTCAATGTGTAAATATTTAGCATGGTATAGAATAGGGGTTCTTCGGGTTTAGGTGACCTTATATCTCCCTATACCCTAGGACCGTCATACTCCAGGAGTTGGGGTGTGACAACACTATTCATGTGATCTATGAAGGCAGTAAGTGCATTGGTTAGACCAAACGATAATACAATGAATTCATAGTGGCCATATCTTGTTCTAAAAGCCATTTTACAAATATCCTCTCCTCGAACCTTTAACTGATGATACCCGGATCGGAGATCAATTTTTGAAAAGTAACCGGCTCCTTACAATTGATCAAACAGATCATCAATTCTTGGCAATGGATGCTTGTTTTTCATCTATAATTTATTCAATTGCCTATAATCTATATACAGTATCACGACCTAAATCTTGAGTCGCGACGGTTCTAGGGCATGGGTAGGTGTAAAGCCACCGAAAATTCATAGAACCCAACTACACTACAATCAAACATAAATCCGGCAGAATGCCATTTATACATATCTCATACCCCAAGATGCTAAACCTGCAAGCAAACAATAGCACTTCCATTCTTTATGTTAGAGTATATGCCCTAGAGCAGTGTATATTTTATGTAAATGTAAAACAACATTATATTTTATGGCAATAAATATATGTTTATATAAATCAATTGTTCCATTGTATTAAATGTATATTTGTAGTCCATTAGTATTTTGT
>CATKHJ010836886.1:0-13905 GCA_949750685.1 Vernicia montana
AAATTTTGAGGGGTCAAAATATAAATGTAAAGAAAAAAATCTAATTTGATAGAGAAAAATAAAAATTTTAAAGTTTTTGTGTCTTATAATTATATGATAAAAATATTTATATGTAAATTATAATGAAATAGATATGTAATAAATAAAATTTTAAAAAATTTAAAGAGGTTAAATGTATATATTATTAAAAATATATACAAAATATTTACCATGGCCCCACTAGTCACAAAGTGGTACGGCTTCTGATTAAAAGTTAATTATTTTTTTTATTTATTATGAGAAATTAAAGGATTAAAATAATATTGTAAACTATTTATGTAGCAAATTTATTTCTAGTTTTTTTTTTTTGCCAAATAAATTTATTTATACTTGTGGATTGAAGATATTAAGGTGATATAGTGTCATTATTAAGTTGCTTGTGGGAATAAGTCTCATGAGCACATGCAGTATAAAAAGTTGATTAATTACTGTAACAATAAAAATATAGTGTTATTATTAAGTTGCTTGTGGGAATAAATCTCATGAATACCCAAAACTTGCTCCAGCTCAATTCACATTATGAGCACATGCACTAAAAAAGTTGATTAATCATCCATGTGTAGCATATGTGGTAATAATAATGTTCAACTAAGTATGGCAATTTCTAGAGGGAGGTGAATAAGAATTTAAATTTTTTAATGTAATTAATCACCCTAAATGCAATATGTGAATCAATTAAAATAAATTCAATAATAATAAAATGAATAGAGAAGAATAAGAAAACTTAGCTAATTTTATAGTGGTTCGGAGCTAATCTCTTCTCCTACATTCACTTTTTCTAAATCACACCGATTTAGAATTCCACTAATGATTCGGGATTGCGCCATAGTTTTCCAGAATTTTGCCCAATACAATAGTTATTCGAAATTTCGCCCAATACAAAAGATTACAGTAATGTTTGAGGTTTTAAATCACTCAATGATAAGTAAAGCTCTTACAAGATAAAAATTAAACTTATAGCTTTTAACAACAATGAACACAAAAAATATAAGTCAAAGAACAAATGTGTTCTTGAATGAAGTAAAAGATGATTATTGAATTTCAAATTTGGATAGCACTTTTAATCACTTGGAATCACTTACTCTTCATTTGGAGTCTTCATATATTTATATGTTTTTAATCCCAGCTCTAAAATATGACTGTTGTGCTTTGAAAACAGTTTTAGACAATTTCTAACGGCTATAAATGGCTATATTTTTTGTCTAATGTGATGCGTTCACGGCGATGACTTTTGAGATCACAGAGGTGACTTTGAAAGTCATGGCGGTAAACTTTACTTAATAACAATTCATTTGGCTTATGTGTAAAAGTCAGGGCGGCAACTTTGAGAGTCAAGGCGGTGAACTTTACTTGATGAAAATTCATTTCACTTATGTGTAAAATTCAGGGCGGTAATTATTTGTCACATTATTTAAACACAATTAAAATGTAATATGAGTGAACTATTCAAGTTAAACCCATAAATTTAAAGATAAAACAAATATATAAATTAAATGTCAAGATATTATATATATTTGTATTATTATCATATATTCAATAAATATAAACTTAATTAAATAAAATTTTGAAATCATCAAAATATGAAAGACACAACAAATAATATCAATAACACATTTCCATGCATATATTCAAATAAAACATGAGATGTTATCACATCTTATATTCTCATTGGTATTTGGTCAAAAGAGTTGAGTAGATTAAAGGAAGAGGATAATATAGAGTTATCACATTTAATTACTTATTTAAGAGAATGGTTAAATAAGGTGAGTGACCATGTTTCTAAATGAGTTAATGTAATGACCTGAATTTTTATTTATTTTTAAAAATTTTATTTTTGTACGGAAATATAATTATTTAATTGTAAGTTTATATTATGTTAAATTGTTATTTTAATTAGAAGAATTATTTCAATTTTTTTTGAGAAAATGTTGATTTTAATGTTAACATTAAAGTTTAAGTAAATTAATTAGTAAATCAAATTATTATTTGAATTATAGAATTAAAGTAATATTATTATTATTATTATTATTATAAAAAAAAGAAAGATCAGGATTAGGCAGTAGAGAGAGAGAGAGAGAGAGAAAAGAAGATCGGAGCCCGATCGGCTGACCTCCGGCCAGCCTCGATCGACACAGCCACCACCAGGAGGAAGCCCAACCTTTGACGAGCACCATACCACTAGAAACGATCGGAAATGATGACAGACGGTGGCATACGCTCAATTTAGAGATTTCCGGCCACCGAAGCTTCCAGGTGATATTTCGGCCGATTTCGGCGGCCAAATCGAGCAAGGCTAGTACCAATCGACTCCTTTTGAAGAGAGCTTTCTGTTAGTACCCACCTCGCCACCCCACGTTCACCGGAGAAGGAGATCGAAAAGTGCATAGCCGAACCTTTCGAGTCATTTTCCAGCAAAACGGCGGTGAGTCTCAGCGAGTGAAAGGGTATTTTCAAGCTCCTGGTATGAAAGCGAGCAAAACGGTGCAAGCGGCGCCTCCTACCGCCACCGTCGGCGGCAGCGCGTCGCCGGCGAGTGGGTCCCACGCGCTGCTGGTGACCCCAAGTTTCCAGCGAGCAGTATTTTTCACGTGCAACGTGATTCCGGAGTTAATTCGCAAGGTTTCCACTCCGGTGAGTCTAAAACGTTATGTTATTGATTTTATGACTGTGTTTTAATTGCCCGAAAAATTATGTTTTGCATATATATTATATGTATTCGGATCAAATTGATAGTTTGAAAAGAAATATGAGAATTTTACGAATTTATTGGATATTATTTTATGAAAATGTATATTATTATTATAATTGATATTTTATGAATTTATTGAAATTAATTGAATTAATTATGAGATTTTATAAATTTGTTTGAGTTAAATTTAATTATACAAGTTTTATATTATTTTGATAAGGATTCCAATTTTGAAAAATATTCCTTATATGTAAAGAATAAATTTGAAGTTATATGTGACTATGAAAAATATTTACGAATGTATTGGAATTTTTAAATTCGTATAAATGATTTTTAAGGAAATTAAATTGATTTTAAGGTATTTATAAATAAGTTTGATTGTGATGATTGTTGAGTTGATTTTGATTAATAAATTTGATTATGATGATGATTGTTGAATTGGAAACCCAGAAGGGGTTGATGAACTGAGTTTGATTATTGTAAGCCATGATGACAATTTAGAAGTGTTTATTTATTTGTTTTAGCTGAGTTAAGTCCTAGTTATAGAGAAGACTCTGCCGAAATCTTGGCAGAATCTTTAAAATTAGTTTGAGTATATTGTAGTTAAGTGGTTAGTATTCTGATAATATTTCTGTTATACAGTATTTGGATTCAGGCGTCTCTCCAGTTATGAGATGTCGTGCTATGAGGAGAACTAATTGGAGATCTGTCTAGTTTGTGAGTTATATAGCTTAATATAATGTTCCATTCCTTTTTATTTAATTAATATTTCACTTGCACTCATACATTGATTGTTTGGATGTTATATATATAAATATGCATTATGAATATGAGTGAAGCATTCAAACATATGAATGTGATTGTTTTATTGTGTTTATAATGTTTATTAATTGTGAATACTGGATAGAGTTGGGATAACATAGGAATCACTAGGAATGTGAATATGATATATGATGGATGAGCTTTGACTGGTGTATGACAGTTTAGGAGCTTGCTCATCGCTCGCTGCTGCTAATCGGGTCGCTGCATGGTTTCGGCCAGGGACAGCTAGTACCCTATGTATTAGATTTTTAAAGTAATTTCAGGTGGACACAGGGAGCCAAGTTAGGGGGGTCAACTCCCCATATTAAGGTTTAGTATGATTCCTATAGACTAATTTCTATCCTTGGTTGATTATGTGATTGGTAGTCTGGATGACATTATGCACTAGCATTTCCAGCATTCGAATGACATGTTATATTGATAACTATATAATTCATTGAGTTGAACGCTCATTCTTGTTCACCAATTTTTCCCAGGTTGCAGGCTGAGCTTGAGAAGTAAAAGTTTATATTGAGTTATTCCTGCCATCATCTTTCGGCAGTGAAATGTATCTATTTATTCAGACATGTAATTAATTTTATATTGTACTGTATTATTAAACTCCAGCACTCTGCATTCTTATTCAGTCAAATGTAATTTTAATCAGAATTATGTCTCTAGTGTATGATAAGTCTTGAGAAAATCTGAGATTCCTCATTGCAGATATTATGGATGTTATAATATTTCTGTTAAGTATGAACCTTGTGATGATTTAATGAGAAATTTGGTATGATTGAGATGATAGCCCTGAGTGGCTTTGATTTGATTGATATTTGTCAGGTTTTGCTTAATAGATGGGCTCTCAGCCTTGATTTTGTAGCAGTTACAGCTGTTACATTATTGTTTTGTCGTTTAACAGTGAGTCAAGCTTATTACGGGTTCTGGAAGTCTTAAACTTTTTCGTTCCCTAGTGTCAGTCACATGCCTTCGGATTCGGGGCGTGACAGTTAATCAAGCAATGAAAGTACTGAAAATTTAGAAAATTGTTTTTATTGAGTTTTAGCCTTTATGCTTTTTTTTTTTTTTTAATTTGGGATTTTTACATAATTATATAAAAAAACAGACAAAAAATGTTTTTTTACAGTGTGAAATTTTATTTTACCAAAAAAGCGACAACTTCACTTTTTATTTACAAATTTGTGTTATTTTCTTCTTTGTTTAAGAACCGGCCACCACCCTAAACCCAACAACACAACAATCAATGAACTAACACATTGATTTTTCTTTTTTTTTTTAATTATTCTTTTTTTAAATTTAAAAAATTTAAATCAATATTTAAATGGCTCAATTTTTTTTTTTTGCCAAATAAATGGCTCAATTGAACTTAAGTGAATAAATAATAAAAATTTTATCATATCATTCTAATTAATTAGCATGATTTTTTTAAACAAAAAATTATCATATAATTTTACATTTTCCTCAAAAAGAGTATGATTTTTTTCACATTTTATTTGAAACTTAAGTACTAATTTCATTAATACTATTAATATTTGATCATTAACATATAATATAACAGGTAAATAAAATTTCTAAAAAATTAGAAATTGCTAAATTTTAAATTTTATTAGTACAAATTAATTTTTTTTTCCCTTATAGATATCTTTTAATTAACATTTGCAGGTGGATTAAGAGTAAGTATGCATACTTGAAACCAACTAACCATTGAATAAATGGATACTCCAAAAAGAAGAACTTCCAATTATGTTCCAATTTGTTTCTCATTGGATCAGTATACTAGTAGTATCTAATATTATTTCTACATGCTGATAATTTGAAACAATAATTTTTTTTTCTAAAAAAATAGAAAAGCAACAGTCACTGCATATGACATCTGTTGAATAAGATTAGAAAAACATTTACTATACAAGCATTATTTGCTAGTATTAGCATATAGTATGAATTAAAACACAAATCTCTTATAAAAGAAAAGTATAAAAAAATAATAGCAAACAATAAACATTGCTATAACATTCAGTATTCACTTAGTATACAATCAGTATCTAATACTGTTTATACATTACATAGATTTACAAAAACTAGTTTATTCAATCAAAGCAAGCAATTGTATATCCATAATATCAAATATATTCAATTTATAGCACATGGTATAAATTAGAAACACAAATCTCTTATAAAAGAAAAGTAGGAACAAATAACAGTAAACAGTATACATTACGATAACATTCAGTATTCACTTTGTATATAATTAGTATCTAATACTGTTTATACATGGCATAGATTTATAAAAATTAGCTTCTTTAATCAAAGCAAGCAATTGTATATCGATAGTATCAAATATATTAAATTTATAGCACATGGTATAAATTAGAAACACAAATCTCTTATAAAAGAAAAGTAGGAATAAATAATAGCAAACAATATATATTACGATAACATTAAGTATCCACTTAGTGTATAATCAATATCTAATACTGTTTATACATGGCATAGATTTACAAAAATTAGCTTCTTCAATCAAATCAAGTAATTGTATATCACAGAGTATCAAATATATTCAATTTATAGCATATTATATAAATTAGTAATGCTAATCTCTTATATAAATAAAAGAAGGAAAAATCACAGCAAACAATATACGTTATCATAAATCTAGTATTCTTTTAGTATATAATCCGTATCTAATACTATTTATACATTACAAAACATAGCGTAAATTCCATTTACAATTCCTAGTCAATTTTGGAAATTTAAAAAAAAAATTAGTCCTATTATATCAAGAATTTAGTTGTAAATTGAAATTAAAAGTTTATTATAGGAAATACATGTGACCGTATTTCTTTTAATACTAATCTTAAATTTGCAAACAGCTATTCTTTAAAGAAATAGTTAAATTTCTCATAAATTCAATGTCAATTGAATGAAGCTGAAATATATAAAAAAAACTATAAAATTATTGTACAACCAGTCCCAAGTCTAAAATTCATATTCATTCACTTGCACTAAAAAATCAATGTACGCATATCAATATAAAATTATGATATCTTCCCTTAAAATCAAAAGGAACTAATCATGTTATTAGTGAAATTAAACTGTTTAACAATACTAAAAGCCTATAATTATCTAACAATATAAACATACAGTAGATTCTTATACAAAATTTTTAAAGAACATGAGAAGTGCATTATTGAGAAAGAAACATATTAGTATCTAACTTACAAACACATTCCAAGAAAACCTAATTCCTTCATTCCTCTCTTGATTCAGATTCTTTGTAAAGCATTAGAAATAGCATATACCACACAACATTGTCACCTCAAAGCTTATTGCCCAAATCCATTGTTAGCCATGAGACCAGATCTCTGTCAACCATTTTATCGAACACCATAAAGGCATAATCAACCAAGCCACAACACCCATAAAGATTGATCAATGAGTATGTGAAAAGGAAATTGATAATAAAACCATTAAAGCTTCTATGTAGTTAGTATTAAGCTAATAGCTGTTGAGTTAGTTGTATATAAGTTAATTATTGTTAGTTGGCTATAACAATTTTGGTTACATGTACAGAGCACGTGAACTCTTAGATGTACAACTGTCATTACTCTATTAGCTTAGGCAGTTAGGCTTTCTTCTATATATAGCTTAGCTTAATACTCTGTAAAGTTGATCTTTTCTCATTCAATCAGTTTAATATTCATTTTCAATCACTTCTCATATCATGGTATCAGAGCAGTAGGATCTAGTTTTCTTTCTCATCAGATATTTTCTTCTTCAAGTTCTTCTCAATCACATATTTTTTTTATCCCTTTCAAAGCTTTTTATCTCTGTTCATCAATGGCGGAATCGTCTCCTCCATCTCTTTGTCAGAGTATTCATACTCCTCATTTACTTAATCCTATGGAAGAACCTTCATCACCTTACTTTCTTCATCACTTAGAGAATCATAGTTCAGTCATTGTTTCTCGTGAACTCACCTCGATGAATTTTGCTTCATGGAAAAGGTCTTCTCTCCTTACGGTTTCAATTCGAAACAAATAAGGTTTTCTTGATGGAAGTATCCCTAAACCAGCATCAGATAGTCATTTCTATTTGCCCTGGGTTCCTTGTAATAACCTAATGATTGCTTGGTTATTACGCTCAATTTCCTCTCCTATTGCATCAACAGTGTTTTATATGGAGCAAGCTAGTTAGATTTGGGAGAAACTCAACCAAAGATTCTCACAACCTGATGATTCGAGAATTTGTCATCTTCAACATCAACTTTGTTCTTTTACACAAGGTACTAAAACTGTTGATGGTTATTTCACTGAATTGAATTATATTTGAGAAGAGTTGAGAAGCTTCAGACCACTGCCTCACTGTTCCTGTGGTAGATGTAATCAGAATTATTTTCAGATGTATGTAGATCTTCAACAAAAGGATTATGTTTTCAAGTTCTTGAATGGTCTTAATGAGTCCTTCTCAGCCATAAGATCACAAATCATTCTCATGAAACCATTTCCAACTTTAGATCAAACTTATAATATGATCCTTCATGAAGAAAATCAGAGGACACTTAACTTGCAGTCACAAGTTTTCAGTGATGCTACTATAATGGCTATAAGGAAAGGTAGATCTGATTTGGTGTGTTCACATTGTGGCAAACCTGGACATCTCAAAGAGCAATGTTATAGACTAATAGGTTTTCTACCTAATTTCAAGTTTACTAGACCACTAAGAAATGTTGTTCAATCATCTGCTCATCAAGTCTCTATTCAAGATCAGAATCATGAAGATGCCACTCCTGGTGTCACATCTCAGCTCAATCTTTCTAGAGATCAGATTCATAAATTGATGTCCCTCATTGAAACTCAGAATAATTCACAATAAGTGTCCATACTCTTAATCTTTCAGAGCCACATTTGACTAATGTTGCAGGTATAAAATCCTCAGTATTCTGTGCTTCTAATTCTCATATGCTTGAAAACTCAGTACTTCACAAATCTCAATTCTCAGCTTATTGGATAGTAGACACAGGTGCTACTGATCATATAGTCAGTTCCACTAATTTGTTTACTAATTTTTTCCCTGTTTTTGGTTGTTCTATGAAGTTACCTAATGGTTCAAGAGCTAAAGTAACACATATTGGTAGTGTCATACTCAATTCACATCTTGTCCTGCATAATGTCTTGTACTTTCCTTCATTTTCTTTCAATTTACTTTCTACTAGTAAACTCACTGCTTAACGTGATATTTGTCTCATATTCTTATCTCATTGTTGCCTTATCCAGGTCCTCTCACCATGGATCACGATTGGCTTGGCTAAGATTCATCAAGGATTATATTTTCTAGAAATATCTTCAGTAGTTTCCAATAAAGCTGTTCACAATTGTGTTTCTTCTTGTGTAAATACGGTGTCAACTAAAATTTGGCACCACAAATTAGGCCATATTTCTCTTTCTCAGTTTCCTTCTTTGCAATTTTTACTTCCTTCTCATAATAAGAGCATTGAAGCTCCTTGTATGACTTGTCTTAAAGCCAATATGTAAAGGCTGCCATTTTCAGACTCAGTTGATAATGTCACTGGTCTATTTGAACTTGTTCACATAGATGTTTGGGGTTCTTACTCTCAGGAAGACATGAATAAAAATCACTATTTTTTGTCTATTGTTGATGATTTTTCTAAATGTACTTGGGTTTTTCTTATGAAAAACAAGTCATAAGTTTCTTACTGGATTATGTATTTTCATGCTCTTATTCTCACTCAATTTAACATTTCCATTAAAGTCATAAGGATTGATCAAGGAACTGAATTTCAATTAAATCATTTCTATCATTCTAAGGGCACCATACATCAGAGAACATGTGCTTATACACCTCAACATAATGGTACTGTTGAGAGAAAACACCAACACATTCTTAATGTAGCCAGATCTCTTCTTTTTCATGCCAACCTTCCTCTCAAATTTTGGGGAGATGCAGTCCTTATTGCGGTCTACCTAATCAACAGAACTCCCTTACCTACTCTTTCTAACAAGTCACCTTTTGAGATTTTGTTTCATAAACAGCTTGCCTATCAACATCTTAGGTCTTTTGAATGTTTATGCTTTGCTGCCAATGTTACTACCCATAAAACTAAATTTGATGTCAAAGGTAAACAATGTATCTTTATAGGCTATCCTAATGGCATCAAAGGTTACAAACTTTATGATTTAACATCTCATACTTGTTTTGTTTCTAGAGATGTTACTTTCTATGAACATATTTTTCTATTTCAAGCTCCATTTCAGTTTCCTGCATCTCACATTCCAGTTTCTTCTCCTCTTGTTCTCCCTTTGGTTCCTTCTGATGTGCAACCTTTTTTTTTGCTCTTATTGTTTCAGATTCTATAAATGATTCTATTTCTACTTCTTCCATTCCTCCTACAGCAGATATCAGTCATTCACCTACTGTAGAGTCAATTTCTTCACCTTCATCAGTATCTCATACTCAACAACCTATTTCTCAGTCATCTTCTCCTTTACTTTCACAAGATCCTTCTTCTTCTTCACCAATTCCACCTCATTCATCTCCCATTCTCAGAAGAAGCACTAGAATTTCCAAAGTTCCTTCTTATCTCATTAATTTTCATCACCAAATAACTAAACCTTCTTGTGTTTCTCAAGTCTCTTCTGTTTCTTACCCCATTTCTAATTACATTTCTTATTCTCAGTTATCTCCCTCTTATCAACACTTTGTTTTATCAATTTCTTCAGAATATGATCCAACTACTTATGAACAAGCAATTCAGTTTCCTCATTGGAAAGTTGCTATGGATACTGAATTGCAGGCTTTAATTCAAAACAATACCTGGACTTTAGTTCCTCTACCACCTGATAAAATCCCTATTGGTTGCAAATGGGTCTACAAGACCAAGTTCAATTCAGATGGTAGCATTGATAAACATAAATCCAGATTGGTGGCTAAGGGTTACACACAAAAATCAGGTTTTGATTATTAAGAAACCTTTAGCCCTGTGGTCAAGCATACAATTGTAAGGGTCTTTCTAGCTCTGGCTGCTGTTAAAGGTTGGTTTTTAGCTCAATTGGATGTTAATAATGCATTTCTCAATGGAGATTTGCTTGAAGAAGTTTATATGGCTGTTCCCAAAGGTTACTAGATTCAGGGGGAGATTGGAGTGCAATCTGGTAACAAAAATACTAAGATGGTTTGCAGGTTAAACAAGTCCTTGCATGGCTTGAAGCATATATCTAGACAATGGAACACCAAATTTATTGAGTGTTTACTTTCTTATGGATTCATTCAATCAAATTCAGATTATTCTTTATTTTTCAAAGAAGAAGCTATTGGTTTTATTGTGTTACTGGTGTATGTAGATGATATTGCCATTACTAGTGATAATGTGCAATTGATTTCAAAACTAAAAGGGATGTTGGGTTCTAGTTTCAAGTTAAAAGATTTAGGCCAATTAAGATATTTTTTGGGGTTGGAAGTGGCTAGATCAGCAACTGGGATTTCATTGTGCCAAAGAAAGTATACACTTGAACTGATTCAAGAATGTGGTTTGTTAGCTACTAAGCCTTCAAGTGTACCTAAAGATGTGAATCATCATCTAGTGCATGATGATGAACATTTGATACAAAACCCTTTTGAATACAGAAAGTTGATTAGCAAGCAAATGTACTTGACCTTTACCAGGCCTGACATTTCATATGTTGTGCAAGTTTTGGCTCAATTCATGGACAGACCTGCAGAGACACACCTTATGGCTGCTTTTAAAGTAGTTAAATATTTAAAGTCTTCACCTGGGCAAGGAATTTTCTTCTCATCTCAGTCCAAGATTCAGTTGGAAGCTTATTCAGACAGTAACTAGGGAGCTTGCAAGGAAACAAGGAGGTCACTCATAGGGTTTTGTGTATTCTTAGGAGATTCTCTCATTAGCTGGAAGTCTAAGAAGCAGAATGTTGTTTCAAGAAGTTCAACAGAAGCTGAAAATAGGTCCATGGCATCTGCTTGCAATGAGCTTGTATGGTTGGTACAATTATTGAAAGATTTCAATGAAGTTCATGATCAATCAGCTATCTTACATTGTGATAATGTTTCAGCTATGCACATAGCTAAAAACCCAGTGTTTCATGAGAGAACAAAGCATATAGAATTGGACTGTCACTTTGTGAGAGAAAAGGTGGTTTCAGGTGCAGTAAAGCTAGCTTATGTCAAGACTAAAGAGCAGTTGGCAAATATACTAACAAAGGCACTACATCTAGGTCAATTCAATTTCCTATTGAACAAGATGAACATAAGCAACATATATGTTCATCTTAAGGGGGAGTGTGAAAAGGAAATTGATAATAAGACCATTAAAGCTTATGTGTAGTTAGTATTAAGCTAATAGCTGTTGAGTTGGTTGTATATAAGTTAATTATTGTTAGTTGGTTATAACAATTTTGGTTACATGTACAGAGCACGTGAACTCTTAGATGTACAACTGTCATTACCCTATTAGCTTAGGCAGTTAGGCTTTCTTCTATATATAGCTTATCTTAATACTCTGTAAAGTTGATCTTTTCTCATTCAATCAGTTTAATATTCATTTTCAATCACTTCTCATATCAGAGTATCCACAAATCAACAAAACCCATATATATATAAAAGAACGTATATATTGATTATTCAACAAAACCCACAAACAAAAAAAGAGAAATTAATAGAACTGAAAAGTGTCACTGTATCAATTCAAAGAGCAATGAAAAGGTACAATGAACAAAACAAAAGCCATTATTTAAAATCAAGAAAAACATAGCAATTATAAGCAAAACCCAATAAAAAATTACAAAAAAAGCTCAATAGATACCACGATTCTCCTAATTATAGGCCATGCGGGTCACTATCTATGCAACAAACTCACAGAAAATCTATTGGTGTGGGAGGATAATACAAAATGGTATAAAAAAAAAAAACCTAAAAATTGTAAAAGAAAAGAACGTCAAAGAAATTTCAAAAAGCAGTGGAAGAGAGTAAGAGAGGAGATTATATATAATAGAAGCAAAATGACCATAACGATTTAGAAATGAAAACAGAAAACTTAAAAAGTATAAAAAAAATAATTACTAAAATTTAAATATGAAAACAAAAAATCGAGAGGACAAAAATGTTAAAAATAGGAAAAATAAGATATATGGCGTAATTTCCTCAAAAAAATTTCCTTCTTCTATTTTATTTTTTTAATTTTATCATGATAAAACTTCAACTTTGTTCAAAAATAAAAAATAAAAAACTAGTAAAAGCTAGCTATTCTTCATACAGACTTCAGGCTCATGGCCCTTTTTTAAAAAATGCCAAACAAAGTAGGAGGCGATCAAACCTATTTAGTGGACAAGATAACTAAAATAAAGGGCCCTAATAAACATTGGATTTAAACAAGCAAAAGGCAATAGAATGGGCCTTATAAATGAATAATGATCCTAATTTCTGGATTGGCATTAATAGATATATTAAATTTTTGGGAAAATTTCAAAAATAACTAAAAAAAGGCAGAAATTATCATTTTTATGATGCTAATAAAAAAATTTCAAAAATATCATCTAAACTTTAAAAAATAACATATATACGATCTATCAACGACAACAAACTTCATAACTTCCTGTACTGTGGCTTGGAGTTCGTGGCTTGAGATAGCAATGGCGTTGCTGATTGGGAAAATCTCTTTGGTCCATAATCACCTTGGCGTGAAAATATATATATATATAAAGAAATGCTTCTTCGTCTTCTTTCTCCAGCTGATCGACTAGTTTTTTTGCATTCCTGGTAAATTACTTATGAAGTTAGCATTAAATTTCAAGTGAAATACTGAGATGGCCATCATGTTATTTCTAAATGATCCAACAGCGAATCTTCATTCTTACTGTTACCATTTAGCTCGTTACTTATTGCCTTATTGAGTTTCTACCAATTATACAACATAACGTGGCCTTTTTTTTTTTTGGATTTTTATATATATATATATAGAGAGAGAGAGAGAGTAACAGAAAAAAGAGAGAAAAGTTAGTGATAGTATACAGTGACACTTTACGCTTACTGCTCTAAAGAAAGGAGAGAGAGAGAGGTAAGTGTTACCACTTCTTGTCCTTTATTATATCACTATTTATAAAATATTTAATTTCCACTTCTGCCTTTTTCTCACTTTTTATAAAATATTTGTTATAACAGTGTCAAAAGGCTGAACCTAAATCTCGAGCCACATGAGAGTCAAATTTCTTATTTCACCCTTTTTTATTTATTTTAATTTTTATTATTTAAAATTAATATTTTATTCTTATCTAAAAATTATAATTTACTATATTTTAATTATTGATATTTTACGTTATATAATATTA
>CATKHJ010837084.1:0-13186 GCA_949750685.1 Vernicia montana
CATGTATATGAATTTTTAATTTTATCACTCTTTTTTTTTTGTAATTCTTTCACATTATGACAACTCTAAAGAAATTTATTTAAATACTCTCATACTTTTATGTATGCTGAATTTTTTAATGTTTTATTAAATAAAATTGCATAACATTTTTAATGTATTAAGCGTATTTACATTTTAATTTTGTTTGATTGATACTTTGTATATCTGAATCTATTAATATTTTCTAAATAAATTTATTTTTATTTTTTAGCATGAATTTTATAAATATAAAAAATATATAAGTAATACCATATATATATTAATAAGTAAATATATATAAGTAATGTATAAAAAATTAATAAAATATATAAATAATACTAATAATCAAAATATCTCCAATTATATATATATTGTGAGTTTAAATCTAATTAAAATCTAATTTTTAAATTTTTATACATTAGATTTCACTATTTAAAAATATCTAAAATTGAATTGAAATAGAACAAAAAAAAAAATCAAGTGGGAAATAGGATCTCCACAGGGATGGGAATCCTTACGAGGATAAGGATGGAAACTAAATTGTCCCCGTTTGTGAGGCAGGGATGGGAGATGATACCCCCGCCCCCGCCCCGTTGCCATCCCTATTGTAATTATTGTAAAATTCTATTTGAATAAATGATTAATAATATGAATTTCTATTAAAATTTAAAAATTAAATTAATAATATAATATAATAAATTTTAAGATTAATTTTTTTTCTTCAAATTATTATGAAAATATTATTTTTATTATTTTTAATTTAATTTTAAAGTAGAATTACAACTAAAAATTTAGATTAGGGTAAAATTGATATAAAATAAAGACTACGATGTAATTTTAAAATCGTATAAAATTTAAGATAAATTTATTTATTAGGCTAAACAAATTTAACATCATCATTATTTATAGAAGAAGAGACCAACAAAATCAGGGACATCATCATTTGTCTTAATTTACAGAAGAAGAAACAATGGAATATTTTATATATTTCTAGAATTGGAGGGTCATGATAAATTTCATATTTATAATATTTATTAGCTATATATAGTTGAACTTGAAAGAATGTTCATAAATTAATTACTCCATAATTGATCTTTACAAATATTATCCACCACATTAGAAAAGAAGACTTTCAATTAATTAGTTTCCTATTAAGTCTAAAAAATTCCAAAAAGATAAATAAAATAATAATCATTTTTTTTTTTAAATAAGAAGAAGAATAATTATCAAAGGACTCAACTTTTTTACCTGATCTAATATAGTATAATCTCTCCGTCAACAAATTTCAAAAAAAAAAAAAAATCTCCGTCAACATAGTTCATATTTTTCTTTTTGGAATGTGCAAAAAAAAATCCAATTTTATTTTTAAATTAAATTTATTATTAAATTTTTAAATATATCATTTAGTATATTTGCAAGTAATCACTTATTCTAAAATAATTAATTTTGTGCTAAAACAAATGTAAACTATTATACTCCCCAAGTCACATAATAATAAATTATAACTCGCTTTGCATTTAAAAAAGTAATTAATTTATTTATTTCTTATAATATGCTCCTATGTAATGTGCATTTTTATCAATAAATATATGCCCTACTATTAAATATGTATTTTTTTTCTCTCTATTAAAGTCAAATGTAAGGAGTGAGAGAAAGTGAGGAGAGACAAAGTGAGGGAGAGAATATAATTAATCTATTGCTTTGTTAGGAAATAGGAAAAAATTAAGATGAGAAAAAATGAGGTGAAAATTTATTTATTTTTTTTTGAAATAATGATTAAAAAATATTTTGAAATTAAATTTATAATATTCCTCTTAAATTTAATTAAGTTTCCTATTATTTAAAAGGATAAAAAAATTATTACAATAATTTTCTCAGACAAAAATTTATGAGCTCAAGAGACTAATTTTCTCCTCACTTTCTCCTCTTCTCCCTTTCTCTTCATTTCCCAAACAAAATCCCTTTCTCTTTATTTCCCAAACAAAAGAAAATTGAACATCTCTTGCCACTTTCTCCCCCCTCACTTTCTCCCCCTCCATTTTCACCACCTCCCAAACATAAGCTTAGATATTAAATAAGCAAACTAAATTAATTGTGAACAAAAGCTACGATTACAGGAAAATTTCAGGAAAATTTCAAGAGCTTCAAAATTGCAAAGCAAACAAGTCAGCTTCTTTGAAGCTTGCGAAATTCCTAGATTCTGAAGACGAGGGGCAAGCAAGAACAAAAGCCCCTTTGGAGAAATCGTACAGGCCAAGAAAAAACCTAACATCTGATAAATTAGAAGAAAAAACAGGGAAAGATACTGAAATAAGGTCAGCAGGCAGAGTTGTCCTTCCAATAGGAAAGGGAAATGTTGAGGATAGGAAAAAGAAATGTTTGATTCAATGATTAAATGCATATTTAATCAAACAGCTCCCTTGCTAACCACATTATGATATTTATATGATCTGCTATATTAAGTATGAAATCACTGAAATGACAGCAATTAAAAGGCAGCTGGTTCTTGGCTAAACAAACTATTTCCAGGCAGAAAAACTATTTGGATAACTTCATAACAAATCCGGAGGGAGCATTTGGTAATTCATAGCAATAATCAAAAGCAAAAGAGAAAAACGTTTGTATCAAACAGATTTCTTTCAACAATCACAATTGTGAGCAATACAAAATAAACCAGATGGCACAAAACTCGCAATGATTGCAGTGCATAACAGTGCCACCAAAAACCAAAACTACACATTCATACTTCCTTGTCCTCATAAGAAGGTGCTAACACCAACAAAACAAGAAGAAAAACAACCATGTAGCTTGGACAAACCAACAATATTAATCTACTGAGATCGATAAACATTTAGGCATCAGCTAACTCTATATATTATAATATAATAAGGATTCAACAAAATATTCATACCCATAGAAAAAGGAAATTGCCAATAATCCTCCACAGAGTGAGTCCTTACCATGGCAAGAGAACAAAAACAGCATCCTATCTTATATCAACATTCCTATCATATTATAATCAATATGGACATTGCAAGGACATTTCAGAGTGTCACTCAAATGCCCACAGGTTCTCCCTTCGAACCTCCTCTTCTTCCTCTGGAGAGAAATCATTTTTGATATTGAATAACCTGCGAATCTCCTCTGGTGTCTTCCCTTTGATCATGTCAGCCACAGTATGGCAAGTCAAATCCAGCAAACTCTTGATATTCAAATAGTTAGCAGCCTGCAATCATCATTAAAATTAATGATCGGAACTTGCAATTACTGTCAATAAAAGTTAACCATAATACGCAAAAATAAAGTAAAAGCTAAACCATTATAAACAAACAGAGAAAAGTAAAGTTAGCAAAAGCAAATCAAACATTAAAAAAAGCTCTAAAGCAGAATCATTTTAAAGAAAAGTTCACAAACCATTATATTTAAAAAGGAGAATACATGCATACTCAGCCACACACCAAAACATTACTTTTCCCAAGCACATCGCTTAAAATCAGTGCTCATATTTCACATTTCACTACTGAACAACAACAGTAACAAAGAAGCAACAAATAGATAGGCAAAATCAACAAGACATCCACCAAACTCTATTTTTCTGACTATGAAATAACAATAACATTAATAAATCATCAAGATCCCAAACGAACCATAAGTTGTACAGAATCGTAACAAAGCAATAAACAAATAACACAAAAACCCAACACATTTCACATTTCACTACTGAACAACCACAGTAACAAAGAAGCAACAAATAGATAGGTACAATCAACAAGACATCAACCAAACTCTACTTTTCTGACTATGAAATAACAATAACATTAATAAATCATCAAGATCCCAAACGAACTATAAGGTATACAGAATCGTAACAAAGCAATAAACAAATAACACTCTCAAAGCAAAACCCAACACGGGGAAAAGGGACACTCTCAACAAAATCCTGCTTTAGCCCAACTTTCTTCATATATACAATGTTGAGTAAATAAAACTAAACAATATAGATATACTCCAAATCAGTAAATCCAAACAATATATATTATTAGAATCGTTAATTTCTATAAACAAATCAAAGGAAAATATGTAAAATAAATATAATGAGGGCAAAAAAGCGTACTAGGATGAGGTCAAAAAGGGTATTCTGATCAACATTGACAAAATCGGCGTCCCAGGACTTGAGAGCCTCATCGGAAGATGAAGACTTGTCCTTGTCCTTATCAGCAGCGGCCTCGACGTGCTTCTTGCAGTACTCGATGACCTTGGCCAAGATCTTGCTTGTCACGTTGGGCAATGGGATCTCGTTGTCGGCGCAGTCATCTTCTATCATGTGTTTTATAGTCTGAGACTCCACCGCCACCGATTCCTCCACATCAAAGGTCTCGCCATCCGACGATTTCAGGGTAATTTTCTTGGAAGTTGACATTGAAATTTGGGGGAAAACGAAACCCTAACCCCTTAGAAGATTCTAGAGAGCGGGAAAAGTAAAAGACAAAAGGTAAAATTGCCAAATTGGAGGTGATCACAAAAAGAGAATCTGCACAAATTGTTGTATTTATACTGCGGCTTTTGAGATTTTTTTTTTTTTTTTTTTTTTGTCAAAGGCTTTTGAGATTGTTACGACGTCGGTTTTGGAGCTCTTTGACCCATGTGGACTGCGATCTGTTGTTGAAATTACTTATTGGTCCCTCTCAATCGTCCATAATACCGTTCCTGAACAAATTGTGAATTCAGTGACCAAACAGGGAATACGACGTCGGATGTGGATTTTTTTTTTTTTAAAATTTTATTCTTTGGTGGTAAATTACAAAAACACATGGCATTAAAGCCAAATACAAATTTTGGTATTTTTTGTAAAGATAAAGATAAATTTAAAAAAAGTTAATTTCATTGACAATGCAGTCCTTCTAATAAGATTTTAACTTAAAATGTACTTAGTCAAAATTATTTTATTTAATCAATGGCTAGCTGTAATTTAGATTTCATTTTTCTAAAATATTTGAGACATTTTGCTAAAAAAAATCATTTGAGAAAAAAAAAAAAAAAAACCTTTGTATTAGTGATGGAATTAAAAGTTTCATTAAGTGGCATAAACATATCAAATATAAATTTATAAGAATATAAAAATTTAGATTTTTTTATGTTCCAAATATGTCAATTATAAGTCTATAATATTTATAAATTTCATTTCTTTCAATTTAAAGTTTGTATTTATTAAATTAATTCACATCTTTTAGATACCAATCAAGCCACAACTCAGGATAGCAAGTTTCAAATAGCTAAGGTGTCAGGCTCAAACGGTTCTAAACCAGTAGGTTCAAGCGGTTTTAAATCAGCATGCTTAAGGCACTATGGAATATCAATGAGCACCTTAATCCTTCATGTGATCGCCTCAATAACAAGTACTTCACCAAAGAGCTACCTCGCCTAGGTAGTTCCTTATCTCGCCGCCATACGACCTCACACCTTGCCTAAGGAGAGTTCACCCTGACACTTCATCGAGTGTATCTCACACGCGTAGGCAACTATCCCTAACACCTTCGGGGAAATGGGAAACGAGTCAAATCAACACAAGACTTTAGAACTGACAGTTGAATTCATAAACATATCAATAACACTATGCATTAACAATATGACATGACTCAAACTCATTCTCAAAAGCGGCCATGTAGCGCACTTACTCAAATCCCAATATGGGGCTCAACATAAATCCATAAAAACTCTCCCAGCTCTCTCAAAAATCCTCCAAGCCTTTTACTCTAGATATGTTAAACATAGTCACTGATTTAAGTATCGAAAGGCTTGCATAATGCTGAAAGCTTAACCCTTTAATGCTCTTCCTTTTCTCTTGCAAGCCTAGGGCCTAATCACAAAGCACCCCCAGGTCCACATAGAGTCACCATCACCATTACCATCCATAGATGGAGGCATTCAAGGGCACCATCACCAACATATGGATGATCTATTATCATGAAGTTTGCTATCAATTTTAATGTTGTTTGATATGGTGTATGTGCTACTTTCTATTCCTCGAGTCTCTATTTTTAGTATTTGTCCACAATTTATAAATATATAAATTGTTGATTTTTTTTTTTATCACTAGTTGGTTATCATGGTTTTAGCCTTTTTTTTTTCATACACATTTCTTTAACTTTAATGCATTTTAAGATCCATTTTTAGATCCTGATAAAAAAGAATTACACCAAAAATTCATACAAATGGAATAAATTAAAAAAGATAAGTTTTTTTTTTTTTTTTTTGTATCTCGTGTACTTCTATTTGAAAACTTTGTGAATGGATATAATCTTTATATATTATTATTGATTACAATATCTCTATATATAGTAATTTACAAGATAAGTCTCACATAACTACTGATAGAAAATGATGGACCTTGTCCTAGGGCCAGAAGGCTCCCATAAGATCGGGATCTATTTTTCGGAGGGTGTTGTAGTTATGTGTCAAGTATTTTTCCTTGGACTTTCCTGGAAAGGAGTAGGTCCAGTATAGGTTGGAGAGGAGAATGTGTGATGACTGGATCTGGCAAGGATACACATGGTGAGCTGAGGTAGTGGATCTCAATAGGTATGTGGAAGCACGCAGGTGCAGGACCTCACATTTTATGGAATGGTGCGAACCTCATTGGGTGGAGGTGTTGACTGCTAGATGAAACAGTATTGACCTTGATGGAGGGAGGTGTTGAACTTAATGGATGGAACGGTGTTGACCTCGCTAAAATGAGGTATTGACCTTAATGGTGGATGTCACGACCTAACTTTTGAGTCATGACAGTCCTAGGGCATGGGTAACCGTAAGGACACCAACCACCCGTAGAATCAATGCATGTCTATAGTCTTTCTTGGTATCAAGCAACTAATCAATAACATCATCAATACACATCACTTATGCCCAATATCTCAACTTTCAGTGAATACACTTCTGATACTCTTCTTATCTCATTCCAATGGTTCAACATTTATTTTTACTCAATAACAATCTTGTCATTTAAATTAACTTAAACACATATAATAAATTACATATCTATTATTATACAATAATGTTAAACATGTCTCATCAATCTCCATTCTTATCCACTACCTATTATATACATATTAATACCTACATCTTTTCATTTCACACATGGAGCACTAAATAGTTCCATAGCTATATACATATGAATATTTCAAAATGAAGCAAATTACATTATCCAAATGAAATCCTCAAGAGGAGCAAGAATACTTAAGGAGCCACTTGCTAAAATCTACTAATTTCCTGGGAAAAAAAATAAGGGAAAAAGGGTGAGTAAACTCAATGAGTAAAAAATATATTGCTATAAACTGTGTGGTTTGGTATCCAATGTTAGCTTGCAATAATAATTTGAGTTCATATACATACTTGAAACAAATGGAATCAATAAATCTTTGACACAATCAAGTAAAAGTAAATGAATGTTTTAGAACATGTAAAGCAGTGAACAAATGACATGTGAGGCTAGGGACAAATGAACATATGAGACAATGGATACTCAAAAAACATAGCACATTTGAGGACATAGATCAATTTATAATTTAGCAAAAATCGACTGGTTCGAAGCGATGGGCTCCTCTCATGAACATGAAAATAAAGTGAATATATATATAAATATAGGTGGGTAACAAAGGTTGGGTTACGCATGTTCCCCCCATATATCATGAAATAGCACAAGACTAGCTAAGTCTCACGACTAGGACCATGACCCTTCCTAGTTAGGGCTTGAATGCAGGTACGCCATCCCATGTTTTCCTATATGCACACACAATCTGATGTATTACCTATATTAATCGGGGATTTCTACTTAAAGACTCAAAATTTCTCAAATTAATATTCAAATGACATGTCAAGTGTAATATTACATGATTCTTATGTAAAGAAATTACAATGAAACAATAAGTCTCATTTAGAGACATCATATAACTTGTAACAATGATATCAATGATTCAATAAGACTTGTCAATCATTAATCAAATGAAGATCAATGAGTACATGGAGGATTTTCAATAATACATCAAGTGGAATTCAATAAACATATATATATTAAATTATCAAATGAAACATATGACATTTCATTGAACAATTGAAGGAAGACTCCAATGAACAGTTTGTGGAATTCAAATAACAATATTTGGAGGATATCAATGATCAATAGACAAATGACAAGTAATGGATAGATCCCAAAATTTTAGAGTTTCACATAAGGGTGGTTTACAAAGAACAATGTTTCAAGAATTCAAAACACAATAGATAATAGTATATTTTTCACTCACCTTAGTCAATATTCACTTCTTTGCTCTTAAACTCTTCCTTTACTTCACTCAAATCGAATGGTTATCATCACTTCTTCCATTTTCTTCTTGATCTTCTTTAATTTCTACAATTAAAATTTTACACATCAATGAACCAATTTAACACTCAATCTTGACTTATGATTACAACAACTTTATCAAATAGTCAAATTCTAACTCAATTCCAACATAATCCTAACTCTTCCTAATTTACTATCCCATCATCAAGTTGACTATAATTACCAAAATCAAGCCAATCAATCATGTACACATTTAGTTACTTATCAATTCTTCACTTAGATTCAATAAAAGAATTCATATATTCTAGTCTCCTTTTAGTTACTATCTCATCAATAATCATTCATAGAAAACCTAGTCATATCATTATATCATCTATACTCACATCTAATTTATCTAATCTCAACTTAAAAGTTAAATTTCTACTCATATTCAACTCAAAAATCAAATGAGAAAGCTTTAGGAATTTTCACCTTATCAATTGAATCAACTTTCAAGATAATCAATACTTGAATCAAAAAGCTCAAATCTTCACTTCCTTAATGAATCTTGAAAGATTAGCTCTAGATGTGTTTAGATTTGATGGAAGGGAAGAAAAGATGTGGAAAAATGAAGAAAAATAGTGAAAATGGGTGTATATTTCAGTCGACAAGAGATAAGGGTTAAATAGGGGTAGTTGGAGCATTAAATGCTCACTTATCTTTTTTTTTTTTTTCCAAGCTGAAACAAGGTCATGGTCGTGACAATGGGATTCACGTCCGTGAATTCCATCTAGAACTGATTCCTTGCAATTCAGGCCTGGTTCACGATCGTTACCTCTCTAGTAACGGGGGTGAACCCTGTTTTTCACTACTTTAGCCTTCCAAATCCTTTCCAATCTTCCCCAAATCAACACATATTCAAACCATACTTCTTATAACCCCTTTTTCACTCACTTATTCACTCAAAACCATCATAAATCAAGACTCACTACCATTATACAACTCATAGGACAAATAATCTTAGAATTAATCACATATACTTTCCTCATAATGTCATTTAAAATTAATTATTCCATAATTAACTTATATAGCATATACATATAACCATATTTCATCCTACATATTCATATGAACTTATTCACATTCACATTACATGTAATACATATATCACATAAAACACTCATACAAATACCATAGAGCATATAATCCATAACATTCACAAGTACATGTAACTATCAAAATATTAGGGTGTGATAATGGAAAATATGGAGTCAAGCGTCAAAGCAGTGGTTGGATCTCAGCCATCATGGAAAAGACATATAACTAGGAAAACCATGCCAAGCCTATGGCCTAGCACGGGCCTTCTGATGCTTAAAACAATGTGACTGCATGTACAGAGTTAAAGGCTCAGAGAGAGTGTGGATTTGTGGATGATACCACGACTTTCCTAAGTGAGAGGGTTTGGAGACTCTCACTTCGACGACCTTTTCTAATGGAAAGAAAGTCTTTGGGTGCTGGACTCCAATGAGTGACTAGTTCAAGAGGCAAACATATTAGGGCTGCTAACTTGCCCGCTATTAAGGCAAGTTAGCATTGTATCCAATTTTTTTAGACAAAAATACATTCACTTCTCTTTCATTTCATAAAAAATATAAAGGGATAATTTTGTAAAATTGAAAAACCCATTTTCTCCTATTTCATCTCTCTTTCCTTATATCTTTCTCAAATTTAAAGGAAAAAAATAATGTTGATAAATAAATTTAAAAAAAAAAAATCCATCGCTAACCTACAAATCCTGCACCATTCACAATAAAATTGCCTTTTAATTTTGTAATGAATTGCAAAGAATCAAATATGATTACATTCATGATTGATTAATCAAAATTTTCTAACATCATCATCATAAAGTTTGCATATATCACAAAAGTAAATCTCAACCACCAACCATTTATACCTTTAAGCACCAAGTGCACTTCAATGAATTTGTTTTTTTTTTTCTTTTTAATTTTTTTATGGATTTTTTTTAAGCTGGTGGCTAGAAATAATTATGTCATGGACTATAATCGCATTCATGATAATATTTTTTAATGACTAAATTTATTCAATAATAAAAAAAAAATAGATGTAGAGATAAAATAGGAGAAGATGGGTTTTTTAATTTTATAAAATTATCCCTTAATATTTGTTGACCTAAGTTAGGGCTGCAACTTAGTCAATCTCTATTTTGATATTGTCAATCAAATTAAATTAGTCTAATATTTCTTTTAAGTGTACTTTTACAGATTAAAAGCATAAATCAAAGAATGAGAATGAAGAACATAGTCAATTTCCTAAATGTTCTGTCTGCCCTATAATTCGTGCCCGCAACAAAGGATTAGCGCTCGCAATGTGATCATCGCGACCGTTCCATACAAATGGTGACCGCTATTGAGCTATAACTAGAAATGATCATTTCATCCAGTAGCGTTTGTGGTCACAGTCACGAACGTGACTCTAAGCGCCATTTGAAGATCGCAACTGAAACCTTCATGTTGCGACCGCAACATTCAAACAACAGTGAAGAGCTACAACAGTAATATGAGCAGCAAACGGGATTCAGCCACGTGGTACTAGTCGTTGTGACCATATGAATATAGTGCCCGTGAAACAGTATTTGCGACCGCAATAGAGCAATAGCGACCGAGACAAAGGGTTCGCAATCGCAACTTAGTCCTGACAGAGCATTTAATGTGGATTTTGTAGCTGTTGAGTGAGATTTGCTCAAGATGAACCAAGAAGGGGGGTTGAATTGGTGGGCAATTAAAAAATTAATTGAACAAGAAAGAAAGAAAAGAAGAAACACAAAGATTTATAGTGGTTCAGATTATAACCAATCCTATATCCACTAGCCAACCTCAATTGGGTATTTCACTATCAATGGAGTTTTACCAAGTTCACTCCCAACTTAATGTTTAAACTCACACCAAACTTTACAAGTGTTCTCCCAAGGCTCACACTCAAACCCCTCAAGTGTTTTCACTAAGCTCACACTCAAACCTCTCTAGTGTTTTCACTAGGCTCACACTTAAACCTCACAAGTGTTTTCACTAGGCTCACACTCAAACCTCACAAGTGTTTTCACTAGGTTCACACTCAACCCTCACAAGTATTTTCACTAGGCTCACACTTAAACCTCACAAGTGTTTTCACTAGGCTCACACTCAAACCTTTACAATAGAGAATGATTTATGAAGAATGAAACTAAACTCACTCTTGCAAATAGTTAGTACAAAAGATAGAAAAATGTAATCTAGCTTAGAATAAATTTTAGCACACAAAGTATTCTTAATGTATGAAAACTTCACTTTTCTTCACCTTGAGTCTTTAGATATATATAGGTCTTCATTCCATGCTCAAACAACCATTTTAGTGCTCTAAAAATGGTACTAGACAAGTTTCAACGGTTATATAACGGCTATATTCCAACGGCTATATAACGGCTAGTTCCAACGACTATATAACGGCTATATAATATCTATATTCAAAAATTCAAAATCTTAAGTTACAAAACTCCAAATGATGATCTTTTTTTTTTTTTTGGAAACTTGGAGCAATCTTCTACAACTTTGTAGTTTGGACAAACTTCAAAATAATTCATATTCATGCTCTAAAAACTTAGAATATTTTATTGCTCATCTAGTCATGACAGTTTGAACATACTTTAGTATTTCACCCAATGCTTCTTCTATACACCTCAGATTGATGCAAGGATTTTTTCATATGAAATTAGACTTCCAGAGCTACAAATATAAAGAAGGAAATATTCAAAATCCCTTTGTAGAATTAACGCCACTAATTCTAATTGATATCATCTGCTATTACCCAGTCTGACAGCTTGAGCATAATTCAATTAAAAATTCAAAACTCCATTTTCCAAGCTCCAAAAATTATACAAATTTTTGTTTCTGAAACTAGACTGATATAGCTATCCATCCATATATAGTTTGCATTCATAAACTATCTCAATTAGTATAGTTTATTCTTCAAACTTTAGTCAATAGTTTTGCTTCCATGGAGATCATCATTTTTCACATGAGTTTCTTGATTTCACATACTCTTTTCATCTTTATGATTCAATTTATTTACTTAATTGCATTAATAGCAATCAAATATTACCTACTAAAAACAACAACACTATATAAACTTGTTAGTAGTAATAATATTTTGCATCATCAAAATCACATATGAAATCTTGGGGTCAACATTCTCCCCCTTTTTGATAATGACAAAATATTGATACAATAATCAAAATAATTCTCCTCCTTTTTGGAATCAATCAAAAAGGCAAAACAAAATTCTCCTCCTTTTTGTCAAGAAGCAATATATGATGAACAATATATTTAGCTCCCCCATAATATATGCAAAAAGATAAAAATAATAGGCAATCATAAAATAAGTTATTAAAATAATCTTACAAACTCCCCCTAAACTTATGCAAACTTTAATAGCATAATAAGCATTTATATGGAAAAAGAATTATCTTACCATAAAAACTATTTCACAAAACCAATCAAATTAACCATGTTTAAGACATTGAAATTTGACTTAGGAAAATATGATTGTGAAAATAATTTTTTTATTGCAAGGAGCCCCCATCAAGCATACCAAGCTCTCTTTATAGTGTATATGAAATACCTACAAGAAAATAAAATTTATCTATGCTTTGGTACCCAAGTGTATTTGGGTCCTTGAGGGTTAGTCATGGAAGAATCTTCAAGTTTTAGATGAGCATTCCTTATATAACAAAATACATTAATGTGACCTTCTTTCATACAATAATGACATTTTAGCTTTGAGTGGAAAGTCTTTTTGTGA
>CATKHJ010837317.1:0-20848 GCA_949750685.1 Vernicia montana
TATATATTATCTTATGAGACTTATAAGTTTATGAGATTACAAGTGAGTATATGTATGAGTATGTGATGTGATGAGATAGATGTACACGTGTTTATGCATGAGTTTAGGTTCTGATCTTGGGATGAGTATGAGTTGTTCTAGATGATATGTAATTTATTCGATGAGAAGGGTTATACGGGTTTTCGGTGGTCTTATGCCTATCCATGCCCTATGACCGTCACAGTTGCGAAGTTGGGTTGTGACACTATAACTCTGAGTATAAATTATTCTTCGATTATGAGCCATTATTTAATAGTGGGTCCATCATATCAGCACCCTTTTAACAATGTTAACTTTTTATCCCTGATGAGCTAACGGAAGATACCACATGACCCATTTTATTAAAAAAAAAAAAATCACAAGCCCCTAATAATAAAACGCCAAAATCATAAAACACTTATATATATATTAATTTTTATCAATGGAAATCAAAGCATATATATATACTTCAAACTCATAATTTTACAATATAAAAGATTAAATCCAATATCAATGAATCATTGGTGCAACATATATATATATATCAATGAATCAAAGCATTTTGGTCATGAAAGATATCATTATAAAATTGGGTCATTCTTCTATTATGAATTATTGTGATAGAAGGCATAAGAGTTTTTGCTTAAATTAGTGTTTCATAATATTGAATATTAGTTTGATTGGTAAAAGAATTTACTTATTTTTCTTATTAATTAGGATTTGATTATCAGTGCTAACACTCATAAAGTAATTTTTAAATATATAGACTGAGCGTGAGAGTACTTATGTTTCTTAACTATGATTTGACCTTCAGCTAGAGTAGTTTGAGTTTTTATAGTACTTCTTTAGGATATTAATGGCCAATGGGAGGGTTGTTGGTTTTTTTTTTTTTTGTTCCAGTTGGTACCTAACTTCTAACACTGTCTTCGTGATACCATATTAATTGAAAAATAAAAAGAAGACAACTATCATTCACTTAGATACTCTCCTTTTCTTGAACTGATTTAGGTAAAAAAGAACTAGAAAAGGCTTTCTCTGTCCTCCCTTTGCCTCTTCCTTACTTTGGCCATATTTGGGCTGTCGCCGACCATTTTGGCCGATGACAAGCTCAAAATTTCCGTTTTCCTTAGTTTCTCTTATTTTGTTTTTGTTTTTTTTACTTTTTTACTTTGGTTTTAGCCTTCTCTATGTGAGGTTTTTTGTGGTTCCTTATGTGGAGTTTTTTGTACTTCATCTCATGGACTTTTTTGGGTTGCTATGGAAGAAGATCTCATATTTATCATGGTCTTGGCTCAATCTACTCAGGGACCAAGAAATTTCTCGAGCGGTGATGTCCTCTTGTTTTGGCTTACCCGATGAGCAAGTGATTTTTCTAGCACTAGTTGCTTCTATAACTGTTCAGGTGAGCATTAAGGCCACAAGTTATTGGCAGAAATCGTCTGAAGTTTGGTTCGGTTTATCCGATACTTAAGGTTTTTACTGTCTCACTACCTTTAATGGTGTTTAAAGGGATGTTGTGGCTCTGCTTTTTCTTCACCCATGATTCAAGTGTGTTATTTTCTATATAGATCTGGTTTCCTTCTTCCATTAAAGTCATGTGTCATAGCGTTGTACTGAACAGTGTGATTATCACTTGTATTTTATCTTCATGTACTTCTCTTTTTAATTAATATATTTCCTTATCTTTGGAGAAAAAGAATTGATTTAGGTCTTAATTAACAATTTCCATATTTTTCTATTAATGGTTAAAAAATAAAAGATTTTCGTCCAAATCTCATATATGGTCAAATTATATATGTTAGAAAAAAGAAACTCACATTATAACAATTCAATCTTCTTCTATTATTAATGTGGTGTTTCCTATGTTTTGAAATCCGGCTCGATCTTTGAACCGGTGAAGATAGAAGTCAAAGATTTAATTGGAGTCGAATTGAAATTTTAAATAATAACATATATTTATTATATGTTTGCTAACATGCATGGCTAATGCATATTACATATTTTATAATGTTCGTTACATGTTCTGAACGAACGTTACAATTAGATAAATAGTAAAGTAACATATGTTACATATTGTGAACGCTCGTTACAGAAAGTATCAGATTTATAAGTGACTTGGACTGATCTGTGAACGGATTCTCAATTTTTTTGATTGAATTGATCGGGTCGGTATGAGTTTCCAAACATAGGCTGTTTCTTCTGCCATGATTATTATTATTACTTTTTTTTTTTTTTTTTTGTGAAGCCATTTGATTGTAGAAAATTGTCAACCTTCTTTAATTTGTTCGTGTTTTATACCATTTTTTAAAATTATACGCTATTTCACATTTATAATAATATATAATCATTTTTTTTTTTTCAAACACAACTCTATCATCTCTCACTCTTTTTTTCAATCAATGGTAGATAATAAATTTTAGTTGGTGTAATTAATCTAATTTATTTCTAGTTTCAATGCAGTTGATCATTGACTTGATTTGATCTTTTATCATTCATAATTATTTATAATTAAGCACTAATTGATTTGATATATATGAAAATAGCTACACTAAAAATAGTTAAAAAATTTCCTTATATACTTATCATAATTTTTTTTAAATAAAAATAAATATTTATTGATTGATAAAATAAAATAATATAAAATTATAAAACTTTACAATAATATAATTCCTCAAAAGCAATGTTAAAACAAATCATGAATATAAATAATAGTAATAATAATTTCGGTTTTAAGGATTAGATAGTACTGAACAATAAATAAGTGGCCACTGATGATTGACAACTTGAGGAAACATAAAGTATAAATTTTTTTAGAACAAATGTAAGTTTTCTTTTAGCAATTTCTATCGATATAACAATTTAAGAAAGTCAAATTTCTTCATAAGATAAAAAGTACTTTAGCATTATTACAATGATTATTTCTCTTTGATTCCTTCTTATCTTGAAGAGAGTGTTAAAAAATCTCATTACTAGAAGGAAAAATATCTGGTTATATAATTAACAAAATTAATAGGTTGATACTACCTTCAAATTAACTCTGGAAAAAATTTTATATCAAATTTGAGATAAATTGATAACTAAATTAGCCAACGAGACTTATCTCAAATAACTAAATCCTATCTATAACACATCAGATATCTCTATGTTTTTCTCTCATTTTCTCTCGTTTCTTTGCAGCTCTCTCACATAGAGTTTCTTTTGGGGTTCATCTCTGATGGCTCCAGCCACCGGAAGAGACTCTTATTTTTCTTATTTTTTGTCTTATTTTGTTTGGCTTTTATTAGATCTTCTTTATCTTTAGTCTTGTTTATATGTGTTTTGTCTTCCCGTTCTATTGGGCTTGGTTCTATGGTTTTTGTGATCTGGATGCTAGGGGGAGCTCTTGCCGTGAATGCCTCCAGCGTTGTCCGGCCTTCCCAACAAAATCATCTCTTAAGAAAACTTTATAGAGATGGGTATTGGAGGGCGGGGGAAGAGCTTGCTGTCGATGGCGTCGGTACTATCTGTTTCAGATCTGGGATCCTTCAATCTTCTCCGACGGCCATACACAGGGGATTCTACTCATGCTTGTTAGATTTGGGCTGGCTGAGCACAGAAGACTTCTGTGATTTTTATCCCACCTTTGGATGTTCAGATCTGTGTGGTGTAAGGCCTTATATGCAAGGATTCAAGTTTTGGGTTGTTCCAGCTATGAACTCTCCAACAATCTTCCATCTCCTTGAGCCACAAGTAGTGTCGTTGTTACCAGAGAAGATGGTAGCTGCCACTGTTAGGGAGAGTTCCACTAAGGGGTCATTTAGTTTTTTTCTATTGTTTGAAGGCCTTAGAGCCGTTGAATACTCATATTTGATTTCTGGTGTAATGTTGAATATCCAGCTACGAACTCTCCAACAATCTTCCATCTCCTTGAGCCATAAGCAGTGTCGTTGTGGCTGGAGAAGATGATGGCTGCCACTGTTAGGGAGAGTTCCACTAAGGGGTCATTTAGTTTTTTTTCTATTGTTTGAAGGCCTTAGAGCCGTTGAATACCCAGATTTGATTTCTGGTATAATGTTGAGCTTCAAGCCTAGTGTTTTTAACCCTATAAGGGTTAGCTTGTTCATGGACCTTAGCTGGTTTATCTCTATAGCCTGTATTCTCTTGTACTTTATTTGGCCTTTTTGGCTTTATTAATTGACAACATTGATCTTTTTGGGGAAAAAAAAAATTGAGATAAATTAGATGTCTCATAGTATTGAATTTTTTCTAAGGAAAAAAGTAATCTAAATTTTTTTCAAATATATATTTTATATTAATTTAAATCAAATCAAATTCTAGTTAAATTCAAATGAGCCACTTTCAAATAAAATCAACCTATTAAATGAGTTGACTTTCAATATATTTAAATTATTTGAAATTTCAAACAAAATATGGATCAAGTTAAACAAATATATTGGAATTAGATTTATCAATTAGGTCAAAATTTACCACTTTATTCTAATATAGCCTTAGGGCTATCATGATTACAACTTTCAACAGAATTTGAATTTTTTTTTATTCATTGTCTTTTATTAATGGAAATAAAATTGGCAATGAACAAAAAGATAAATTCAATAATATGACATATGTAGTGCATTCCATTGTCCCTTTCTCTTAACACTAATTGATATTACACCAAATTTCGCATATCATTTATAAAAAAAAATATTGAATTAGTAGTTGAATAATTGAATATTTATTTTATAATTAAAAAATTAATTATGATCTAAATTTAAATTGGGATGAGGCATGTTTTATGCATAAAAAAATTAGAAGAAAAGGAGAAAATAGTAATAAGAATACTATTATAAGAAACCACTTTTCATAAATAAAAACAAAACTCAATTATGGAAAGAAAATGCATGCAAGTGGGTATAAATGTTTGGAAATGAGGGGAAAATGAGATTTTGCAAAAACATTAATAAGATTCAATTGAGGTGACCAAAGCCACACTCAGGCCAACGGCAATTGCAGAGCTGTGTTGTGTTGGTTGATGATGGGATAGTGATGGTCCTAATAATAGAAACCCAATTTTCCTTAATAATTATATAAAAAAAAATTTATTTTATTTTTAGTTTTTGTTTTTGCTTTGCTTCCCAACATTAGTACCTAAAACCCTACAAAAGTTTGTGCTTTAAAATTTGCCCCCCTTAACAAGTCCAATAATGAATGTTTTCAGTCCCAGACATGTAGGAAACTTGTGACCCTCTTCATGTGACCATTGTTGGGGTTATAAATTAATTAATTCTTCCAAAGATTAATTTCCTTATTAATTTCATTCATTTACATTACAGGCAAAAAGTTCGTACATTTATATTAGAGTTTGCATTTGATATGAAACAAAAGTTTCTGACATTAATCTCTAAAGTGATATTGATTATTGCAAGACTTATAATACACCAATATTTACAAAGCCATTGAGTAAATACATAATGTGTATAATTTTTTTTTTTTAATTCAAATAGTTTTTTTTTTAAATAAAAGGAATATTTCATTAATGATATTTAATAAATATAACTTAGAATAGAGAAGTAAATTTGATTGCATTCAAGAAATACATATAAATCTTGTTATAAATATGAGCTTTTTCACTGAGCTTCATTAATCGTGTTGACGGAATAATTGTATACAGTACTTTGGCTGCATTTGACACATCAGTAAGAAACACATTTCACTCAATGACTATACTAAGCCATAAATCAATTTTATTGTAGTTTGACGAGTCTTTAAAAGAGTATGAACTTTTAAATATCTGATTCAAACTCCTCCTAACTCCCATGACGGAAGACAAATAAATTTTCATAAAAAAAGACAAGTAAACTCCTATCAAGTAAGACAATCAAACACTCATCAAGTAAGACAAAATAAAAGACTTATTAAATCCCATAAAAGGGATAACAAAACCCATAAAGTAAATAAAAAATAAAATTAGATTAATGTCTAAAAAAACACAGATTAACAGATCTTATTGAAAACAAAAAACTAAAAAAAAAAAAAAAAGTGTTAAAGAACATTTTTGAGTGAGTTAATACATTAATCAAGATTAAGATGGTGTTTCACAATGACTTAATGCTTGAAATTAAAATTTTCAACACATAATTATTTTAAATTATTTGGTAATACTTATCATTTAAAATTGTTTAGTAATATTTATCTTAAAAATTTTAATTAAGATAAAAATTACATAAAATGAGAAGTCAAAATTTCATTGAATATAATAAGTTTACAATTTAAAAATTATGTTATTTGTATTATTCAATACTTAAATTTTCGAAACTTAATTTTTAATTTTATTATTTTCATTTTTCTGGATGAATCTAAAGGCACATCCACATTTGGAAATTACTTCATGTATCTTGACTTTAATAGTCACACACTGATCAATAAGGAGAAGAGCAAACTCTTTTATCAATCAATTTAATCTTAGGGGGTTTGATATGTGTATAGTTAGAGCCTGTTTGGTTTAACGGTAGCGGTCAGCTGTGAGCGACTAACGGTCAGTGATTAGCATTTTACAATTAGCAAAATGAAATTTATTGTAGAGTGTTTAGCTATTCAGCGACTAAAATTATAATTAAATTGTAAAATGACGAACAAAAATATTATTTTACATATTACATACCAAAATTTTTAATGTTTAAGTAATATTATTCATCGTAAACCCCGCCTTTTATATATACTCCCTCCATTTTATTTTAGTTATCATTTTTTGAAGATTTTTTTTTTCAAAATATTTGTCATTTTAAAAAACTAATGAAACATTAATGATATTTTTTTCAATTTTACCCTTGTTCATTATAAGTGAAAGTATTAATAAAATAAGAGAGAGAGAAAAATATAATGGGTATTTTAGTCATATTAAGTTATTTTTCATTATAATTGAGACTATTTAATATGTTTCTTAATCTTTGTGTAAGAATCTTAAACGACAATTATTTTGAAATGGAGAGAGTAGTCTATAAGATTAGTTAAATAATTAACCAATTTAAACATAAATTATTTTGGGATAAATATAGTTGGCTATAATCTAGCTAGCTAGAAATGTCTTTTTTGGTTATTTTCGGATTATAAATAAGGGTATTGATATTATTGATTTTTTTTTTATCTTATATGGACTGATATACCCTTTTCTTTATCCATTAAGTTAAATGCAAATTTAAAAATTGAAATTTAAATTCATGTAAAATTTTAATTTTCTTATTTCATTTAAGTAATTTTAAGTTTTTAAGAAAGAAATTATTATCTCTCCTCATTAATTTGCAATTCAACTTCTAAAGAAAAAAAAGAATAATAATTCTTTAGAAAACTATTTTTATACATAAAAGATGATTTTATTTCTTCTTTTCTTTTTTCTGTCGCCTTCACCTTCACACCTCTATCAAATAAACTATCATCTTCTCGAAAGCTAAAAATCTCTTCCATCAACTGAGCTTTATGCTCATTGTAATTTATTCCATTATCATTATCTATTATCTAAGTAATAACTAGTTGTAGTTGTAGATAGTTATGAAATCAGAAATGTTTTCAAGATTTTCATAAGAATCAAAGAATCTTATTTCCAATATTACTAATTAATATTAATGAATAACAACTATTTCTCAAAACTAGTTATTTCTATGAAAAAAATCAATTATATATGAGTTTGTTCATTGGTTTTGAAAGGGAAAAATTGAGGAATGAGCGTCAATTTTTTTGGCAAAGAATGACACCAATTAAATGTGAGTTTTCTATGGTCATTTGCTTTGCTTAATCAGTTATTAATGTGTTTTAAGCAAACATTAAATGAATGTTTTTAAAATTCTAGCCGGCTAAATTTTAGCCATTTAGCACCGTCCATTATTTTGTACATATAGTGTATTATTATTTTTTTAAGACATATTTTTAAATGATTACATGAATTTCAAAATTGTTAAGTAAATATGTAACCATTATAATTTTTTTTTTCAAATATTGAAGAAGGAATTTAACCTCCATAAGAATTAAATTTTGAAACACATTTTAAAAATAATTTCATTACAATTTAAAACAAAAGTATAGTCATGTATATATAATGCATTAGGTAGGTATGATTTTTAGTTGATGCCAAGATTTAAAGGGAAATTAAGTATCATTTGAACCTCTACTTATTAAATGCCATTTGACTTCTCTAACTTTTTATACTATGAAACATGCACTGTACTATTTTGCTATTAGCTAATAAAAATTTAAGAGATTTATATCAATAATTGTTACTTGTTAACATTATGTTTTCAAATGAATTAGAAATGTTAAAAATTGATTTGTAAATATTAGAGATAAACAAGTAAAAAGGAGATAAGAGAGAGAAAAAAGAAAATATGTAGAGTGAGAGAGAAAAACAAGGAAACAGAGAAAGAGATAAGAAGGAAAGAAGAGGATAGAGAGAAAGAGGTGATATCGAGATTTTTATCCATACAGTAATGCTATACAACTTAACACTTTTATATCAATTTATTATCCTAACTGATGTGATATCATTACATTGAAAAATATTTTATACAATGTATTATAAAAAGTTGGTATAAAAGTATTGGGTTATATAACATTTTCATTATCGATAATATTTGTTTTGTTAGTTTTATGAAATTCATTAAAAATTTAATTTATTTTAATAAAATTTGATTTTGTTATATTTAATTTTATATAATTGATATGGATATTTTTTTTTATTCTAAATATGAAAATCCAAAATTTGAAAAGAATTTTATAAAATTTTATAGAATTAATTTTATTCCAAATGGATTGTATATAAGTATAAAATAATAATTTTTTTTTTTTGTTTAGCAAGTGATATTACATGCTAGCTTTCACGTAAAAGCAAATAATTATTACTTTTGATTATAATTAAACACTTTAATTAGGTTATTAATAGTGGAGCAACCATATATACATAATTTTTGTATTCTCAAACCTAATCGAAACTTGATTTATTGTTTCAATTATAAAGTACATGATTAAACATTCTGAAAATGATGTTTCATAATGTAAAACATTAATCTAAATTTAACAATTAAAAATAGATTACTATAATATTGATATTAATTATAATTTAAATCTTAGTAATGAAAAATCTTCCTCTTCCAACACTAAAAAAAACAAAAATATTAAAATTAAAATCTTAACAATTTTCTTTTTCATTACCTTTAAAAAAAAAAGATAGAAGGTGTAGTTAATAAAATTATTGTGTGTATTTGGTATCGAGTTTAAAATACTTTTTAGTAATCTACTTTTGGATTTTATAGAGATTTTTTTTTTTTTTTGGATTTTATAGAGTTTAGGAAATTATATATTTAGAAAAAAAAAATAATTTTTTAACTTTTTTCAAACTTTGATTTATCAAAAGCAAATAATTTTTAAAAAAATAATAAAAAAAAATTGCAAGTTAACAAAAGATAAATAAGTAATTAAACCAAAAATAACTATTTTTGTCCAAAATGGTGGCTGAATATTGAGCTCTAACCACCCTTAAATACAAATGGGCCGACATGTTTTTAAAAAAATCAGAGAGTGTAGGGTCAGTAGTTTAACTGTGTTTTGTCACATTCATAACCAACTTGTAGGTGCATTTTGATGTGATTTTGGGCCTCTCTTCTATAAAAATTTGTGGGTCTTATGTCTTTAAATGTTTCTAATTATCACTCTCACTTTTGTCTCTTGTCTCATGTCTAGGGTTAGACCTTCTAACATGTTTCTTTGCCACTACTAACTTGCACCTTCTTGCTTCCTTTCATTAATTCTACCATAGAAATGACTAATTCTTCTAGGCTTCTTGTTACATTATTAATTTTCAATGGAATCCAATTTCTTTCTTTCTTTTTTTCTTAATGTCATCTTGTTTTTTTCATAGGAGACATCTAGTTTTAGGATTTTTTTTAAAGAATTAGAGGAGAAGAAATTGTTATTAGTAAAATTAAAATCCATTGTGATTGTTTAATTGTTATGAAAATGATCTTTAATACTCCTAGTAAGATTATTTAAGACCTATAAGGCTCTTAATGGGCTGGTTGATTGCAAATTATCTTTAATTGAATGCAAACTGTGGGTTGATACGAAGGGCTCATGTTATCATTACCTCATAATTCGTGTATTAATTTCTATTTCATATCATAGATATAAATGAGACGTTTTAAAACTTGAGTTGGTGGTTAGCAGTAAAGATATATCTACATGCATGTTTCATCTAAATTCAATTTTCTCAAAAATTAATTTGTAATGTATGGTATTTAAATATTGACTCAACTGTTTTGATTAAGGATTGATAGTCACTGTTGAATTATGACTCATATTTGTTAGAGAAAAATTATTATTTACTAGTAGAACTTAAATATGTGATAGTTGGACTATTTTGTTATTATGGTGATTATATATTTTTTATTCCTATTTGTATTAGGTTTTAAACCTAGGAACAATATAAATAGGGTTGTAATAACCATTCTTTGGATATAGTAAAAAAAAAAAAAAAGGTAGGCGACTGTTCGTGCCGTAGGCACACTTGCTGAACCACGTAAAAATTTTTGTGTTCATTTTCTCTTATCTCCTCTATTCTAATATGCGAGTGTGTGTATTCATTGTGTACTTCTGCTAACAATTGGTATCAGAGCCCTTGCCTTCCTCATTAGGCTCCAAGAGTAAAAAATTAAGCGTTCATAACTACAATGAAATTTTCTCACAAGTTGTGAAGCATACTTCCATTAGGATGTTGTTGACTTTGATTGCTCAACTAAACTTAGAGTTGGAGTAGTTAGATATTAAAACTATGTTTATTCATGGTGAACTTGAGGAGCAGATCTACATGCAACAACCATAAGAATTTAAGGAGCTCGAAAAAGAAGACTATGTCTGCAAACTTAAGAAATCCCTTTATAGATTAAAACAATCTCCAAGATAGTGGTATAAACGCTTCGATTTATACATGATGGATATTGGTTTCGCAAGCTGTGAGTATGATTGTTATGTGTACTTTAAGGTGTTAGGTGACAGTTTATATATTTATCTGTTGGTTTATATTGATGATATGTTGATTGCTGCTAATGACATGAAAGACGTATGCCACCTTAAATCTCTTTTGAGCAAAGAATTTAATATGAAAGATCTTAGTGTTATAAAGAAAATTATTGGCATGAAAATCAAAAGAGATAGCAAGAACAAGAAGCTTTGGCTCTTACAGAAGATGTATGTTGAAAAAGTATTGGAGAGGTTTGGCATGGATAAGGCAAAACCTGTTTCTACTCCATTGGTTAATCACTTCGAGTTGTCCGCTTTACAATGTCCTCAAACTGATGATGAGAAGGAGGTAATGTCAAAGGTCCCTTATGATAATGCAGTTGGGTGTTTGATGTATGTTATGGTGTGTACAATACTATACTTGGCTCATGCAGTTAGTATGATTAGCAAGTTCATGGCTAATCCATGGAAGGAACATTGGCAAGTTGTCAAATGGGTGTTTAGATATCTTAGAGGTACTACTGATATTTGCATTTGTTTTGGCATTGATGAGGCAATTTCTGTTATGGGATATGTAGATGGGGATTATGCGGGTGACTTTGATGTTAGAAAGTCTACTATAGGCTATGTGTTTACATTAGCAGGTGCTCTTACTAATTGGAGATCCACATTACAAAGTGTTATTGCTTTGTCTAATACACAAGCAGAGTATATGGCAATAACATAAGTTGCCAAGGAAGCTTTGTGATTGAAAGGGTTGGTGTCTGAGATTGGTTTATCACAACAGGATCTTCATCTATATTGTGACAGTCAGAGTACAATCTATTTGGCAAAAAATAAGGTGTATCATACTTGTACTGAGCACATTGAGGTGAGATTTCACAAGATTAGAGAGTTGATATTTTTAGGGAAGATCTTGTTGATAAATGTGGATACAAAAGAGAATGCAACTGATATGATGACAAAAGTGCTGCCTATGGAGAAGTTCAAACATTGTTTGGACTTGCTTCATGTTACTTCTTATTGATGTCATGAAGTTTGGGGTTTCAGGTGGAGGTACATTTTTCTCTATATAATCATTTCTTCAAAGGGGTGAATATTTGCCAAAGTGGAGATTGTTGAGTTATGACTCATATTTGTTAGAGAAAAATTATTATTCACTAATGGAACTCAAATATGTGACAGTTGAGCTATTTTATTATTAAGGTGATTATATATTTTCTATTCCTATTTGTATTAGGTTTTAGAACTAGGAACAATATAAATAGGGCTGTAATAATCATTCTTGGGATATAGTAAAAAAAAGGGCAGGCGACTGCTCGTGAACGTAAGCACGCTTGCTGAATCATGTAAAAATTCTTGTGTTTGTTTTTTCTTTCCTTCTCTATTATAATCTGTGAGTGTATGTGTTTATTCTATTGCTTTCCCTAACAGTCGCTATAATCTTATAAGAAGGTATTATATCTCTTAACAGTGTTCAAGTAGTTAAAACGTTCTATAATATATCTTAAATTGAGATATTAATGCAACAGTTCAAACCGAACGGAATAGTAATCAACATACCTAAAAACCCAAGATATGTTTTAATTTCTATTTTTATATAGTTTTTGTGAGACAATTTAACTTACCATGTACCAAGAAAAATAATTAAAATTAAAATGAGATGTTTCTTTTTTTGTTTTTTACCATAAATATTTTATACATCACATTTGATGCAAAATTGAATCATCATATTAAAACAAAATAAATGTAAAAATTTGAAATAATAATTACATTAAATATTACAAAGGTTATATGTTAGGAAAACAACCAAAAACTTATTAATACTATACTATACTATACTAGTAATGTTATTAGTTATTGATTTCAATTTTAAAATAACTTATTACTATACTATATTGATTTTAAAATGAGGGGTCCAACACAAGTACTTCTCAAGAAAGTTATAACACTATACCACAAACTGTACTATGCACAAACTGATTTGACTACTATATAACAAGATAGCAGAAAATAATAGTACATGAGTATGAGTAGAATGGCATCTTATGTGGGGATATGATATACAATTTTTTCCTTCTTTATATTTATATATATATATATGATATCCATTTTTTTTTTAGAATAATATGATATCCAATTAAGAATCCCTTTCTCTTCTTATTAAAAAAAAAAAAAAAATACTGTTTATTATTTTTAATTTTTTATGTGACTCGTATTTGTTTTTATAATTAAAGTTTTTGTGCTAAGAAAAATTTATAATCAATTTATTTTGTCTTTTTTCAATGATTGAAAAATATTAAAATACATTAACATAATGTTAAATTGTACTTTACTCACCATATCTATATTAACAAGAGATATGAACTATTTTAAATAAAGAATAAATCATAGCCCTCAAATTAAACCTTCATACTATTCATCCACAATTGATCTAATTCTAGTCCTTAAATATTTTTTAATCTAATGGTCGACACATCCATTAATAATTCAATATGGTAAGAAAATAAATTTTATATTATTTTAATTTTACTCTATTTTAATACTTCTTATCTGCAAAACCATTTAATTCGTTCAAGCATCAATTTTAAAAGAAAAAAAAAATCTCTCAAATACAAAAACTGGGAAAAAAAATATCAATATATATTTATATAATTCTTTTCATTTATAGTAATGGGTCAAAAACAGTTTTAAGGTTATTCCAAAAAAAAAAAAAAAAAAAAAAAAAAAAACACATCAAAACATATTCTAATGATAAGTGCATGTACGGTCTGGAGTCTTTTGACAATAGATTTAGATTCGATTATCCTATTCTGTTTAAAAAAAAAAAAAGTTTTTTACACATATACTAAAAAATATATATATATATTCTCAAATATGTCTTTCCTTTTTTTTAAAATACAATTTATTAAATTTTTTATTTTAAAAATGTCTCACTTACAAAAATATATTATAAATATATTAAAAGTATATTATAAATATATTATAAGTATATAAAAAAAAAGGCATTTTTTAAAATTTAAAAAGATAAAAAGATATTTTTAAAAAAAATTTAAAAGATAAAGAGTATAAGGTTTTTTAGTATAAGGTTACTAACAAAGGATATAGTTGGTGTAATTTCCTAAAAAAAAAACAGTTTAAGGTTACTTTTAGTTGAATAAAAGGCCCACAAAAAATGTTTGAGATTGTAGCCCAAGTGTTTGGGCCAACATACAGAATGTTAATTTTAGTTTTATTCAATTAGCCTAATTTTTTTGTTTGGGTGGTTATTCTATTATTAAATTTATAATTTTTTTTTTCCAAAAATAAAAAATAAAATAAAATTACAAAGTTGCAAATCCAATCAATTGTTAGATTTAGAAGTTTTTTACTTAGAATGTTTATCAATATCACATGTTTATGACCATTTATGAGTAAAATAATCCTAAAATTTATTATTGAACAATTAATTATTATCAAATATATTAAGATTCTTTACTTCCCAATTTTGATTAAAAATAAAAAAGACCACTTAATGATTATTCATTAAATTTATTTCATTCATATTACATTATATTATATCTTAATTATATTTTTAATTTTGGGGGGAGACCATGGCCCTGCTTGCACTAATGCAGATCTAATGAACAATTTTTTAAAAATCTATACAAAGAATTGCATCTAAGGCATATGTTCTTGGACAATTTCTTGACCATATTGAATTATTTCATTTGGGATGGAAATGAAGCAATTTCTCCTAAAGGTAATGTTCTTTCATGAGAAGAGAAACCTGGAGAGCCAATTGGGTTATTGGAATAGAAATAATCAGGGGAATCCAAGATTCTATTGCTGGTTGAAATGGGAGAATTATAGGAATTACTAATAGGTGGGGAAAATGAAAATCCTTGCTTTTTTCTTTTCTGCTTCACTCCAACATGCCATTGTTTTATTACATTTGCTGTTTGCTCTTCTAGTACTGCACTCTTGAATTTTGATCCCATCTGTATACAAATAAATTTTTTGCTATTAGTTCAATAATCAAGAGAGAATCAGGAGAGGGGAATTAAATGTACGTATAAGTGTTTTAAACCCTATTTGCGAGAAAAATCTAATTAAATAGACTCTATGTATAATCAGGATCGGCTCAATAATATTTGTGTTTCTAGGCAAAAGTTAATTTGATGGCCCTCTAATAATATAAATATATTATAAAAATTACTTCAATTTTATTTTTCTTGCATTTTGAAATGTAAAATCACTAATTAAAATTTTGTATTCAAATTTAGAAAGCAAATCTTTTTTAATTGACAATATAGTTAAATTATTTAATCTTTCTTATGATATGGTTGAACATAAATAAGATTTTATTAATTTTAATTTTAAAAAACTTATTTCCAGCAAAAGTTACGGTAACCGGAATAATTAATAGTATTTTATAAGCTATCCATGTATGTAGAAAAGAATTTACCTTTTTTATTTTAGAGATTTTTTTTTTTTGTTTTAAATATATAGAGAAAATTTTGAGAAGAGAAAGTTTAATTTTAACCTTAAAATCAATTTAAGGCAAAACACAAGAGTTGTATACCAAAAATAATTAAGTGAAAAGATTTATTATCTTAAAAATTAGGTGTTCCAACGTTTATTTTTTTGTTCAAGATATTTTAACAAGTTACCAAGCAAATTATTAATTGATAAGATTTATTACTCTAAATAATAGATTAAATTTGTTTAAAATTTTAACAAAATCAAAACTTTACAAGATTAATAATATATTTAAAAATCTTTATAACATGTATAATGTCAATTATGTAAACTAATCATATTAAATTTTTAACATTCACTTTGGATGATATTATTTATAAATTTGTTTCATTTGCATGTATTAAATCTTGAGATAAGTATTAGAGTATTGAATTACTGCATATCTTACCTGAGTTACTAGAGCATATAAAGGAAGAGTGATGTAGCTGCATACTATTTGAACTGTCACCCTAGAGAGATTAACCATAATAATTTTTATTAGTAATATTCAACACAACTAATTAAACTAAAATAAATTAACTAACCTATTCATGCAACTTTTATGGACTCCAAATTGTGTTAAATTTTTTTCTTCATAATAAATCAATTTCCATTTCACATTGAAAAATTTAATTAAAAATATAAAATTTATCAGTTAATAATTTAATAATCGAGTGTTTGCTGTTTATAGTGTAAAAGATCATCAATTCATATCTGATCAAATTTTAATAATTTTTTTTTCAAGAACATGAATGTTATATTTTTGAGAAATTTCAAATCTTTGATATCTCATCTTTGTTAACTTTAAAGATTTTTATATATAGACAAAAAAGAAGAGTATTAGTAATAAGAAAATAATGGTTAATGGCACTTACGCTAATACCACCCTAACAACAATGATCTCTGTGCGTTCATGGTAGCAAGATTTTATCCCGAATTGTAGCTGATCAGAGGCCAAAATAATAATAATAATAAAGAAGAAGATTATATAATTATATATATATATATATATATATATATATATATATATATATATATAATTAAAGTGAAAATAGGATTATATATATATTTATATAAAGTGAAAACTAAAGTGGCATTTGGTATCACTACGGTTTTCTATTTTTTTTTTCAAATTTCAGAAAAATTAGTATTAGAAAATATTTTTAAAAAAATTATTATTTTTTATTTTTTTCATATTTATTTAGAAACATTTAAAAAAAAAACAGAAAACTAAAAATAACAAATTTTAATTTTCAAAATTTTATTTTTATTTTTGAAAAACAAAAAATATAAAATATAAAATGATACCGAACAGACTCTAAAACTACATAAATTTATGAAAAAAGAAAAGGAAGTGTCATACCGTGACCCAAACAAAAAATGCTAGCTCAAATGCATTCTGAGGAGAATTAATAAAAACAAATAATTAAGTTAAATAGTTCATGATTCGTAGTAATAATAACTATTTTATATTAAAAAAAAATTAATTAGAAGAGATTAAGTAATTAATTACCACAAATAAAGTATAATGTAGAAGTGTCAAGACAAAATTTGGGCGGTTGAACCAGAAGAGATTGTCATTTGGTTGGACTAAAAGGGCTCCCTTTGTTACATTATTCTGATCTCTGAGTTGTAGAGCCATTCTTGCCACTACTACTTCCAGTTTGGCTCCAAGAACTAGCACCATCTACAATTAATCCCAATAATTCATTTTTATATTCAATTAGGATTTTTTAAAAAAAAAAAAATTAAATTTTATATATTGATTAATTAGTTAATTAACATGTAATATCACTTTATTATAATATTAAAAAAAAAAAAAAGAGTTTGAATCTTGAGTACTTACAATTAATGGGAGAAACGAAACCCAGAGATACACATGCCAACCTGTTTTTTTTTTTTTTTTAATAATTTCATTTATATAATATCATTTAGTAATTGATCAAAATGTTTTATGGAATTAAGGAAAAGTTATGTATTTTGTTTCACTTAATTCTAATAATAATGAAATTTAGTTAATTATGCAGTTATACTTACCTTGCACATCCACCAGCAAGAAAATGACTACCAACAACCACATCAGGGGGCTGCCAAAAAAAAAAAAAAGGGGTTTAATATATTCAATGTCACTACCCAAGAAATCATTTTTTTTAAGCATTGGAGAGAGGAGAATCTATTCTAAATTTTTTGCTTAAAAAAAATTGCACTTATCGCTAGACTATATCTCGATATGTATCTAAGAAATCTTAACTTTACAAATAGTAAAATTAGTTCGAGAGTTAATTTACTGCTAAAAACTACTCATAAAAAATTAATATACATAGCAACAACATGAAAAATTGCTCTTAAAATGATATATACAAATAATATTTTTCTATTTATATATTTTTTTAAGCATTACAAAAGCGAAATTATTTATTCGTAAGACTTAAAATTTATACATATGATATATTTTTTTAAACATTATAAAAGCGAAATTATTTATTAGAAAGACTTATAAAATTTGTACACAATATATATATTTTTTATATATATATATCATTATTAAACATTTGTAAATTATATAAAATTTTTACAAAAAATATTATTGCTGTTGAAATTTTTTTTATAGCAAACTAATTTTGCTATAAAAAACTTACTACTTTAATTTTTTAATAGCATGATTCAACAACTTATTTTTGCTATTCTAAACTTATAATAACAATTTTATACTTTCAATAGCCTACCAATTAAAATATTTTTTATATAGTTTAAATTCGAGTTATATAACTATTCACATATTAACTTAATAATAGTATATTTCTCAACAATTAACCACATATGAATTAAATTGAATTTGAATTAATTCACTACCTGATGCCAACAACAATTTTGAAATCATCCTCGAGGGATCGTTGTATGTATTTTTGAAAATTGAAAGAATTATTATTGGACAAGTGAGCCTGTAAAATTAGTGGAAGAAAATTAGTTATATGTAACAAGTATCCTAAAAGTACTAGTTAAAAACAGTTATTTCGAATAAAATTTAAGTATAAAATAGTTATTTTAAACAAAAATAATTACATTAGTTAAAAATATATAAGTTGAATAAAAAAATTTATAAATTTTGATAGAGTTATATTTAGTTACAATTACTATCATTAGTACCAAGTGAAAAATTAAAATCTTCACTTTTTACTCATTTAATTTAGGAAAAAGAATAAAAAAGTACAATGTGTTTGTATCCATTTTTACTTTGGAATATGTGGAAGTTTTTTTTAACAAAATAGAATTTTAGATTTTCACCGTTAACACTTTTAAATCTACAGTTTTAAAGACGTTAGAAATTGTTGACGTACACTCACATGACATAAGTGATAATCCATGTGGATCATAGTTTTATGTCACGTGGACACCACGTCAGTAGCCTCTAACATCGTTAAGATTGAAGACATTAAAGTATTAACGGTAAAAATTTCAAACATTATTTTGTCAAAAAAAATTTTATAAACTCCAAAATGAAAATAATTATAACTCCATGATACATTTTAATACTTTTCTCTTTAATTTATTTTTAAATTTATTTATTTAACTATATTTAAATTATTGTTTCTTATCAAGTGCTCTGAGGGACATGTGACAAATATTAATTAGTAATAATTAATTAACTGATAATTAGATAATGCTTTACCGCAATGAAGCCATGGCGGAGAGTAAGATAGTCAACTTTCGCTACTGAGTTGAAGAATTGCCTGAAGAAACATTTCTGTATAACATGTTATAATTATAATTTAGAGCCAATTTAGCTAACTTTATATTTTAATGGAGACGCAGATAATAAATAATTTAACGATTTAAGTATTTATTATATAATATAAGACTTTAGTATATGTTTCACATTCTATTTTTTAAAAAAATTTCGATATAAAAATAAAATAAAGATAATAAAGAATGAGAATATGGACTCACAGTCCACAGCTGGAGGGATGTTGTTGTGCAAGAAGTCATGTGTCTGCGACCAAATGAGGTTTCTCTTGTGAATCTAAATCGATCTGGATCTGAAAAAATAAGCTAAAATTAGTTGGTAAAGACAGCAATACAAATGCAAGATAATCAATTATAATCAGTGGTAAAATCAGAAAATTTTATTTGGAGAGGTTAAAATTAATAGGAGAATTAAAAAAAATAAAAGGTTATTTTTTTCTAAGCTTTTTAATAATTTTTGTTTTAGAAAATAATAATTAATTATATTTATTCATAAAAATACATTTTTAATAATTTAAATTTTTATTGATCTTCCATATTTATAAGATGAAAAATAATTAAAAATTTTAACATTTAAAATTATTTATAAAATTTTTTAGGAGGACTAACTATAAATTTAGAAGAACTAATAATTAAAAAATTAAGCTAATTATATAAGGATAATATGCACATTTCTAGTGAAAGGGCCAAGGCTCCTGCTTTCCCCTTGTTATGTGTAATACCCTAGATCATTCCCCTAACTAAAACTTGTTCATTATGAGTGTACGGATATAAGACGTACGTCAATTTAGATATTAATTAGTTGTAAAATTTGAGAACTCTAATAAAAATTAATAGAAGAAATTATTGTTATTAAATGATTTAATTAATGTGTAATGAATATTCACATGAATATAAATAATATAATTATTTGTTAGTGAGTAAGTGGTTATACCTTAACTTAAAATTAGATTTTTGAAATTAAGAATACGAAAGAATATATAAAAAATAAAATAAAATAGGAAATGGTAAAATTGTCAATTTTAAGTAGTAAAATAATTAAATAAGAGCAAAATAGATATTGAGTTACACCAACTTTATATATGGCCGGATTGTAACCATCAAATGGAACATTATTACTTTAGTTTATGTAACATCTTCTCTCATCATTTTATCAAGTAAAAGAAAATATCATAATTCATTAACTAAATTTTTAATTCATAAAATTCCTCCACCACATAAAAAAAAAAAAAAAAAACTATTAAATGATTAAACAAATATAAAAATCAACATTTTCATCCCATTTTCCCTAACCATCCCGAAGCTTCATTAAGGGAAAAAAAAAATTAAAAAAAAAAGACCAAGAAATTTTTCCTTGCTTTCTTCTCAATTGGCTCGGCCTTTCCAAGTCAAGAAAGAAAAATTACTATCCTAAGGTAAATCTTCATTTTTCTTTCTCCTTAACATGATTCAAGTTGAGTATTTGAAGTTTGTTGTTGTTGTTTGACAAATTTTTCATTTCTCTTTCCTTATTCATAGGGCTAAAAATGGGTTTTGGGAAAGGAGTTTTATTGGTCTTGGTTTATGAAGAATTAAACTTAATAACACTTGAATAAGATGATTAATC